>VXCM01006270.1:7101-32350 GCA_014773175.1 Lucifuga dentata
CCCCGCCCCGCCCCGCCCCACTCAACACCTTAAATTGTCAGTAAAAAAGTTAGGATCCCAGTCCGAGCCTGGCTTGACTGACTTTAATAAACGACCTTTGTCTTATTGAACATTTTCTTTATTTCAGATTTGGATTTGAGTACCCCTGCACTAGCATGTTAGTGTTAGCACTAAACTCGTTTTGAAGAAACTATGTCCAAGGAGGAAGAGCGAAAAGTATGGCACATTTCCTAAAAAACAAGGCGGAAAACTCAGCTTCAATTTCTCAAACTCTGAAGTTCTTTTTTTTTTTTTTTTTTTTNTTTTTACCCAAAACCAACCAGCAAAGCGTCTCGACAAGGTCGAAGCAGCAGCCGTGCTCTGAAAACTGCTTCAGGGTTTAAGAGCCTCCGGCGTTTCCTGTTTCCTCACTTTATTGTTGGTTCTGAGTAAATCCGCTGTAGCATTTGGTCTTGTCCCCCCCNTCCTCCAGCGTAGTGGGATTGTGTTGGAAGGAGCCGGCAGCAGCGAGGTCCAGAATAAATGGCTCTGTGTCACAGATTTAACAGATGAATCGCTCGGACGCTTGACCGAGCGTGTCGGTCTGTCCGGCTCGCTTAATGAAACACAACCAGGAGATTGGGGGGGGGNCCCCCCTCCACCTCCGCCTCCACTCATTTACCCGGGTCCCTCCGTCACTAAGGGCCCCGGGGAGCGCCGGCCCCCAGGCTGCTGCCTCGCTCAGTAAATGAGATTGTACGAGGGGCAAATTTGCTTCAGCGTCAGATGGGAAAACGTGAACGTCTGAAAAAAAAGTAAACTTTTCCAGAATTAAGAAAAACGAGTCTGTTTCAGATTCACAGGTTTTCAGAGGGAAGCGACGTTTGGAGGGTTTTTACGGGACGTCGCAGCCGTTACCGAGGCGACGTGATAAATCAGAGTTAAGAGGTTTAAACAGGATGAGCGAGAAAACAAACAGCATCAGACAGAGAGATGAGACAGAAAAACAGAGAGAGAAACAGGAAGTAAAAAAAAACACAAAGAAAGAGCGATAGAAACCAAATAAGAGAAGAAATTAAAAAATAAATTCAGCAATGATTTTAAAGAAATCATCAATTAAAAATGAGGAAAAGAAATAGAATAAATAAAATAGAATTAGGAAAAAAAATGGATGAACGGGACAAGGAGAAATGAAAAGATAAAATGATATAAAAGATGGAAAGATGTTAAGAAGCAATAAATCACAGAGGAGTAAACATGAAGAAATATTAGAAAAAATAGAAAACAAAAGATAGAATTAAATAGAAAAACAAATGGATAAGAGGAAGAGAAATAAAAAGCAAAAAACAGAGGGATGAAACGAAAAGTGACACGAAGACAGAAAAACAAAGAACGAGTATGAAAGAATCAAAAGTGGTAGACATGAAAAAGATAAAAGAAGAGAGGAAGAAGCAAAATATGAAGAAAACAAGAAGAAAAATGAAAAGAAAGAACTAAAGATTAACTCCTTCAGATCCTGTTTCTAATCAGCATAATCAGATCGTCTGTCAGCAGGCAGATGATTTCTGAGCCTAACGTTTTATATATATGTATGTGTGCGACACTATAAAAATAAAGCAAGAATATAATGTTGGTAAATTACTTTCATAAAGGTAGTTAATAGAAGATGACACAACATTATGACTGACAATTAAATTATATATATATATAAATAAATATATATAGTTATATAGTTATATATATTAAAAAAACTTCAACTTTTTAAATGACGTCCTTTACATTGAAGACAAATTCCACTTTCTGGCTTTGATGATTATTTTTTCTCTGATGTTAACACAACAGGATTTACACACTTTGTGTTTTTGTGAAACTGACATGAAATTAAAAAATGTTTTTGTGTGTGTGTTTGTGTGTTTGCGTGCAGTTGCCGCGGGCCGTCAGCACTCAGGCTCTGAGCAGCGCCGGTCTCCTCCGTATGGTCAACAAAGCCGCCGACGCCGTCAACAAGATGACCATCAAGATGAACGAGTCCGACGCCGTGAGTCTGAGGATTCTACACTAAAAACGTCTGAAACTGAACCTGTGATACCAGTGTTTAACTTGTGTGTGTGCACGTGTGTGTGTTCGTGTGTGTGTGTGTTTAGTGGTTTGAGGAGAAGCAGCAACATTTTGAGAATCTGGACGTCCAGCTGAGGAAACTTCATGGAAGTGTGGAATCTCTGGTCTGTCACAGGAAAGGTACTGTGTGTGTGTGTGTGTGTGTACGTGGGGGGGGTGTCACAGATGACATTCCGGCTGAACTCTTTGTGCTGCTGATGCATCTTGTAATGTTGGAACCAGTCTGGTGAAGCTCCGCCCCTTTTTCTTTCCAGAGCTGTCAGTCAACACGGCAGCGTTTGCCAAGTCGGCGGCCATGTTGGGGAACAGCGAGGACCACACGGCTCTGTCCCGCGCTCTGAGCCAGCTGGCCGAGGTGGAGGAGAAGATGGACCAGCTGCACCAGGACCAGGCCAACGCCGACTTCTACCTCTTCTCCGAGCTGCTGGGGGACTACGTCCGCCTCATCACCGCCGTCAAGGTGACGCCTCGGGTTCTACTGCTGGGTTCTTCTAATGGGGTTGTCTAATGGATTCAACTTATGGAGTTCTACTGCTGTGTTCTAATAATGGGATCTGTAGCTGGGTTTTACTGTTGGGTTTCTCTAATGGGTTCTACTTATGGGGTTCTACTGCTAATAATGGGTTCTACTTATGGGTTTTGAGATGGGCTTAAGTAATGGATTCCACTCCTGGGTTCTACTGATGGTTTCTACTGCTTGGTTGTACTAATGGGTTCTAATAAAATATAGTTGGGTTCTTCTTATGGGTTCCTCTAACAGGTTGTACTGCAGGGTTCTATCTTTGGGGACAGCCTCTACTTTCTGTTTCTACTGCTGATTTCCGCTGCAGCCAATCAGCTTACAGATTTGTTCCAGAAAAACACCCGAACCAATCAAATGAAACCTGTGTAGATTTTAGTTAACACAGATGTTGTGTGTGTGTGTGTGTGTGTGTGTGTGTGTGTGTGTGTGTGTGTGTGTGTGTGCGTGCGTGCGTGCGTGCATGCGTGTGCGTGTTCAGGGCGTGTTTGACCACAGGATGAAGACGTGGCAGAAGTGGCAGGACAGTCAGATGCTGTTGCAGAAGAAGCGAGAAGCTGAAGCCAAACTTCAGTTCAACAACAAACCAGACAAGCTGCAGCAGGCGAAGGACGACATCAAGGAGGTGAGACGCAGCAACGCCGCGCTCCGTCAGAGTAACGCCGTCCGTACGCCGGGAATACATTCATCACATAAAATGCCGCCNCGCGCTCCGTCAGAGTAACGCCGTCCGTACGCCGGGAATACATTCATCACATAAAATGCCGCCCCGCCTCGCCTTCCTGCTTGCTCTTGTTAATAAAGTTATTTTGAATCAGGAGTTGCGACGTCTCTACATCAGATTCAGCTTCTGTTGTCATAGTTTTCTTCTTCATGGATCAAATGATGCTATGACAGGAAAGGATCCACATTCATCTTTGTTACTCTGATTTACTTTGATAGAAACTACTTCCTGTTTGGAGTTTCTTTCTGACCAATCAGCAGAGAGAGTGTTGTCACATGACTTTAGCTGATAGATTCTGGTTTTGATTGGATATTTTTCTGTGTGAAACTGAACCAAACCAACAATTTAATTCCTGATTCAGACCAGAACAAACGATCTCAGATCTAAAACAGCCTGAGATGCTTTTAGTTCGGTTCTAAACGAAATCTGGAGCTGCTTGTTTCTAGTGTGAACATGATCCATGACTTCTGAACCAACTACAGATCAATCTATTGATCTAGAACCTTAGTTTAGGTGTATGGTAACATTAAGTAAAATTTGATCAACATTTGCTCTTCCTGAGTGCCACCAGTTTACAAAATTTCATCAAAATCTATCTAGCATGTTTTGAGAAACGCCGCCGACAAACAAACAAATGCAGATCATTCTAACAGAAACACGTTAACACAAACTGTGGAGGAAGAGTCAGAGTTATTATATAGATATTCTGAGGCTCCACAGAGACAAACCAAGCGCACCTTTCCTGCTTCAGATATAAACGTGTTTTTTATTTTTTTTTAGTGTAAATGTTTTTTTCTTCCTCCTCGCTGTCTGCAGGATGACACAGCAGAGCGGGAGAGAGCCGAATAGTTCTTTATTAGCCGTCTGTTGAAGCTGTCACAACACAAATTCATCCTCTCTGACTGTCAGCACACACACACACACACACACACAGCGTGGATGTGGTGGTCGGGGGTCTGAGCAGCTGTCAGAGAAGCTGGAATTGGAGGTTTGGGGGCGTTTGTTCACAGTAGAGTTACAACCAGCATTTATTCGGAGCGGACGGGCGTTTTGCCACCTGTCAGCGGCGAGGTTTTGGTTCTGGTTCACGCTTTGACAACAGCAGCAGAAAACACACCGGCGTCTTTTTCTAAAGTCAGAAAAACAGTTTGACTTCACACGGAACAAAAAAAACCAGTTTAACCAGTTTGATGCTGCTTTCTGTTACACCATCACAGATTCTTTTTCTACTAGGCAAAATTTAATATAACAGAAGATATAATAACCAAAATGCTTTCAAATCTGTTACGTTTCTGTGTCGTCTACATGTTAAAGTCTCATTTACAGCAAAGAGCCATAAAGTTTCTGGATCTTTACTGTAGAGGATTAATTCTCACCTGATACGTGGCATCAGCCAGGTGAGACTTGGTAATGCAGGAAGTTATGTAAAATACACGAGGTTAGGTTGTTACAGCAACATGGCGTCTCTCACGGCCGTTTCTCTGTCTGTCTCATCTTCGACGGTTTGGACAGCAACTCTCTACTTCCTGCATCAGACCAATTTCCAGATGTTTTGATGATCAAAATGAGTTTTGTGATCTTGGTGCAGAATTTAAAGCGTCACATCCTGGTCTCGCGTGATTGGTCCGCATGCTGTAAACAAAATCGCAGCATGTCAGAGCGCTGCAATCGTGTCTTTGCTGGTAATGTGACGCATTTATTCACAGGAAGTGGTACAGAAATGTTACAGGCTCCTAACAAGGAAAATTACCGACACTACTTTTATGGAAAAAAAAGAGCTTTTTTTTTTTTTTTTTTNTTTTTTTTTTTTTTTTTTAATACATGAAGCTGAAGTGGGAGATTTTGTCCAAAACAAAAATCTGATATGATGTCATCATCTATGACATCATCATCGAGCTTCCTGCTAAAACCCTTTTCATGTTTATGAAGAGGTGAAAGTCTGAGGGGTCACATCAGGTGAAACTAGTTCAAAACCACAATCAATTCAAAATAAAGAAATAAGAATTATATTACTCAACAAATCATTACAACTCTTGGTGCTTGATTGATAAGTTCTGAGCCAGATAATGGACATTCTGTGTGCATCAGGCTCAGAACTTATCAATCAAGCACTGTATGAAGTAGAAAATATTTTACAAGAAAAAAACATGTTTTAAATTGATCATCATAGGTGTGTTATAATATGAAGAATAAGCTGACTATTTGAAATGTAATTGTTAAATATGTAATTCAGAAATTTTGTATTTAATATATTATATTAAAATATATATTTATATAGTATTTCATCACATTTGTTTAAATTAATTTTTTTGAAGAGAACTTTGTCATTGTGTAACAACAAAATTGCAGGTGTGACAGTCTGAGTCACACAAATACACACATAAAAACACATACATCTTTACACAAACAACAGGAAATCAGTATGAATAAAGATTATTTGTAATAATCAATATGATGATCAGATCCTTTAAGACTTTATCAGAGAAATGTTCACATAAACGTCATTAAATCAAATCAAACAGGTTAAACTCCTCATTAAAGGTTCATGCAGCTGCAGCGCCCTTTGCAGGCAGACACACGCAACAACAGCCATCAAACATAAACTAATATAATATAATATGAGCTTCGCAGCGCAGATTAAATAAGTTATTACATCGGTTAAAAACCAGCGAATGTTTCCACTCGTTTAGATTTTTCTCTGATTTTATTTCTCATGTTTCTGGATCTTTTTCTGCCTCTCAACATTTTGTTGCTTTTTTTCTGCCACATGCTTCCTCCAACCAGGAGATTGAGGAGGTAGGACCTGTCTGCCTGTCTGTCCACCTGTCTGTCTGCACACCTGTCTGTCAGTCCGTCTCTCTCTCTCTCTCTCTCTCTCTCTCTCTCTCTCTCTCTCCATCAGCACATTTTCGTTGCCTCATATCGACTTTTCCGTTTTCATTTTTTAAGAATTTTTCTGTTTCGTCTCGTCAGTTTTTGGTTTTTATTTTTGTTGTTTTATTTTCAGTTCAGAGTCGCATGAGTTTCTTTTATCAGGTTTTCTGAGTTTAACCTTTAACCTTTGTGTTTATGTTTGGTTGAAACTGAAAATAAAAGATATTTCCACACAAACACTTTGATGTGATAAACTCATTAAAACGATTTAACTCTGTTTAGTTTTCATATAATGAGCTGATTAAAAACATCATGTGATCATCAGTAAATACCAATAACTTCTATTAATACGCATCATCTTACATGTAATTATTCCTGCTTTCAGGAACGTTTTCTGAACCTTACGGGAATGTTCCCAGAACGTTTTCCAACAAAGTTTTCTTAACACATCTACAACTTCCTGTTTGGTAGAAATGTCAAAACGTTGAAACAGTTTCAAAACATGAGAAAAAATGTGTAAATGTTTCTGTCATACGTGTTGAAATGAAACACGTGTGATCACTGCAAAACAACAACGATGCTAATGCCAGTGTGTTGGGAACGGATTCGGTCCGTGTGTTGAAATTTGTCTCTACTTTTAGGAAAAATGTGATTCTGTAAAAGTTCCTAAAACATTCCCAGAACATTCAGGGAACGTTCCTCACAGGTTCTAAAGCTTCGAAACTTAGTGTCAAATAACCTAATACGCTAAGCTATCTCTGCTGTGTGTGTGTGTGTGTGTGTGTGTGTGTGTGTGTGTGTGTGTGTGTGTGTGTGTGTGTGTTTCAGCTGGAGGTGAAGGTCCAGCAGGGGGAGAGAGACTTTGAACAAATCTCCAAAACCATCCGCAAAGAAGTCAGCAGGTTTGAGGTGAGAATGGAGGGATGAACGAATGAATGAGTGAATGAATGAATGATTGAACAAGTGAACGAATAAATGAATGAACAAGTGAACAAATAAATGAATGAACAAGTGAACGAACGAATGAGTGAATGAACGAACGAATGAACGAACGAATGAATGAATGAATTGAACTTGAATCTTTTTGTTTTAACAGAAAGAGAGAGTGAAGGACTTCAAAATGATCATAATCAAATATCTGGAGTCGCTGGTTCAGACACAGCAACAGGTAAAACGCAACTTTTTGACAATAATGACGATAATTTTTTAAACTTTAAAGGACCATACCGGTGATTTCCATGTTTGAGGTCAACAGACACATTACATTACTAATGACTATTTTACAAAGCATAAAAAGTTATTTTAGATACAAATAACTTAAAATTTAAAATGTGCGTCCAATTACTGAAGGCACATTCATTTTAATTTCTCAGTAAAAGCCGTCTGCTCCTGGGACTATATTTCCTGGCGGAGGCATGTATTGTTTTCCATGCAGCTCTGTTTTAGATCAGTTAAATAAAGTTAGGTTGGTAAAAAACTGAATAGACATTTGGTTCATTGTGATGAATTATTTATCTCAAGCGTGATATGTGACAAATGTAAATAAATGACAGTAGAAATACAAATAGAAAACAACAGGAAAATATAAATAAAATTACAAAATAGAACAGCAGGAGTATGATAGAAATATAAAGAATATTAATCATGTATTTTCTCTCTCCTGCAGCTGATAAAATACTGGGAGGCTTTCTTACCTGAAGCCAAGGCCATCTCATAGAGCCCACCAATATTCAGCAAACTACTTACCCATAATGCACCTGTGCTCTTCCTCCTCCTCCTCACCTGTTAAGCAGCAAAGTGAGGAGGTGGATCAGCTCCACAACAAAACAAAACTCTGTTAATTTTACGTTTTACGGCTCATCGTCTCCAGTTTTTAAATTGGTTTTCGTGCTGTGTTTAAGTCCTGTGGGAAAAACCATAAATGAACAACTCTAAGGTACAGAGAACAGCATGAGGTAAAATCAGAGGCTATTGGGAAACTTGAATAAGCTGCTGTGAATCATATTTTCAACCCAGAATTCCCATGTGACGTGAACGCAGCATGACCTTTGACCCTGTGATGTTATTGAAAGGCAAAATGCTCCCCGCTCAAGGTTTCTCCTCTGATTGTCGTGAACAGACTCCAATGTACTTTTAGGTTTTGCAAGTCTAACGGAACATCAGGGTTGATTGATAAGTCCTGAGCCTGATAAATAAGAAATTCAAAGCTGTGAATTATTTAAATAACATGTTTGATCCTTGCTGACATTTTGGGATTTAGGAATTCCCAGCATTATGTGTATTAGAACACATTTGAAGGTTGATTGATAAGTTCTGAGCCTGACACATAATGCAGTTTGCCGGTGTGTCATATTTAAGTGAAGTAATGTCATATCATATCTGAGATGTCTTTCTTTTGAGTTCAGTGATTCTAAGTTAAAGCTGCAGAGATTCCCAAAACTCTGAGAAACCACACCAACATGCAGGGATTCTGTACCTGCTGGCTGCTACTTATGATTGTGGCTTTGAACTACGGTAGTTTCACCTCATTTGATCTCAGACTTTCTCCTCTTCACATACATGAAAAAGATTTTAGCTGGAAGCCATTTGGTCTCAGATGAAGACGTCATATCGGCTGTGAAGAAATTCTTTTTTTGATAAAATCCCTCCAGCATTGTTGGCAAAATTGTATTGAACTGGAAAGAAATTATGTTGAAAAAGTAAAGAACGGCAAACATTTCTTTCCCTGCTTGGCTCACTACTTTTCAATCAACCCTCATAACTTAATCTTGCTAATTTTTTGGTCAGCAGAAATTGAGAACAGAATCGTTTGCGCTTTTGAAGTAAATTTCCACATTTCTCTCCTGTTGGTGGAAAAGTTTTCTTGTTTTGGATTTGAGAAGATGAGCTGTGAAACGACTGACTGCATCCTCTCTCTCTCTCTCTCTCTCTCTCTGTCGTGTTACATGTTCGATCCCCAGCTCTCCTGTGACTCGTAAAGGACGGTTCGCGTTTTTGTTGCTGTATGATCGCTTGTGAAGGCAACGTTTTCTGTTTCTGTCCTTTATGAGAAACCTCACGTTTTAAATTTTCAGCACTTTCAGCAGCTTAACAGCATTTTTAGCATTTCTCTTTATTTTTGTCTAAAAATCTGCACTATAAAACTTCCTTTTTCTAGACAGGATAATAAATTTTGTCTTGTGAAGATCTGGACGTTTCTGACAAACGAGGCCTCGGTGTGATTCTGGTTTTTTACAGCTCGAAAGTTTTGGACTGCAAATTAAAATTGGATCACATATCAATCATGTTTTCTTTTTCCAATTTGTTTTTTCAAACCTTTTGGAATTTTTCTAGATTTTTTTTTCTGTTTTGGTTGTATATATTTTTTTTATTTTTGCTGATGTTTTTAATCTTATTTTCTAATTTAAAAAAAAATAAAATCAAGTAGAAATAATTTATTAAATGTGATCAAAATAAATAATTTAGGATTTTAGAATTTCCCCATCTTTTTTTGAAAATTTAAAGCATTTATTTCTAATTTTTTTCTCACAATTTTTTTCTAGAAACAAGCAGGTTTGTCAGAATGTCCAGATTTTCACAAATATAAATAAAGTGAAGGATTTCATTTTTTTACTGCAGCTTTTTTAGGCAACAAAAGACAAATTTAATGAAAATGGTGAAAATGAGCCCATGCTGCAGAGGGTTGAAGTTGATCCTGATTGGTGGAGTTTTTGTCACGTGACAGGATGTTTGTCCGTCCAGAAAAACAGCCTCAGCCTGTGATGATGATGATGATGATGATGATGATGATTTTTATTGGCTGTTTCTCTTCCTGTGTATTCTAGCTGGAGTTCAGAAATATTTCCATAATGTAAATTCCACAGAAGCTTTACTTGATTCTATTTTCCTTTGGTTGAAGCACATTTCATAGTAGAATAAAGTAGAATCATGATTCAAACCCTTCAGAAGCTCCGCCGCCGCCGTGGCAAGCTGATTTTCTGCATCTTTTACTCGACTGAAGCTGATACTTAAACTGGAAAATGTTGATTTTTTTTTAATCTCATCTACAGGACTCCTCAGTTTGAATCATGTTTCAGTATTGACTGATCTCTTTGGATTTTGTTCTGTCTTATTCTTTTTTTTTTTTTTTTTTTTGGCTCCTAATGATGTGCAATGAACTTTGGTTGATTATTTTTATTTTCATGAATGAAGAGGTTTGAGCAGATTTTTTAACTTGTTTGGTTTTGATGTGGCAGCATATGTTTTATCTTTAATTACAATAAAGGAATGTATCTCATCCATGCTTCATGGCTCCAATTATGTTAATCCTGCCTTTAAAAAAAGACGATTAACTTATGAATATTTAATCTTTTGGAATCATAAATAATAATAACACGACTGTTATTATCCCCAAACTCAAAATTAACCCCCAGGTGAATCTGTGTATCATTTGTTCTTTTCATCCATTTAAAAATCTAAAATCAGAAAATGAAAAAACTATTTGCTGTTTCGTTACTCATTTACAAATCTAACATTTAAAAAAACAAATAATGAATTGTTTTTTGTAGTTTTGATTTTATACTTAAATTAAAATGAGAAACTGGGACGCCCGAACTTGATTTTGATATTNATAATGAATTGTTTTTTGTAGTTTTGATTTTATACTTAAATTAAAATGAGAAACTGGGACGCCCGAACTTGATTTTGATATTAAGCTTTCCGAATTTTTATTTATTTATTTGTTTATGGGGGGGGTCACCATAACATTAATAACAACGTGCGTCTATTTTACTGAATTAATTGAACAGATTAATGAAACTACAATAGCTGAAAGATTGTGCAGATATGTTCTGTTGTCATGTCATCCTCCTTGCTGAGTTGATTTCCTCTGAACAAGATGAAATTCTCCATGATCGTCCATGCTAGCAAAACACGGAATTAAGCTAACTTCCGGGTCAGAACACTTTGGTAAGCTTAAATATCAAAATCAAATTCAATCCTTGGCCCCGTTTCCTCACTTTCTATTTTTAACCTGACATAAAATCGATAGTATGAAAAATAAGTTGGTTTTCTTTTATGTTGGATTTGTAAAAGAATATGAAAAGAAGGAATGATACACAGATTCAGGTGAACATTTAATTTTTAATTCTTTACTTTTTTGTTGCCCTTATTTATTTATTTTTATTTTTATCTCTTATTTCATTTATTTTCATTACGATCTTGTTCCACATATATTGTTTTCCAAATTTTAACTTTTTTCAACAGTTTTAAAAAGGGGGCAGGTCCTTGCTGCCTATGCACGGCTCTGATTGGCTAGCACGCCAACATGTCAGGCTGATGTAGCCCCGCCCACCTTTAGAGGCTCGAATGTTTGAAAAACGGGAACACGTTCGTAAAATTTCGACAAGTTCACTATAAATTTGACATTTTGAAAATAATTCTTAACAAACGTGTTAGTTCAGCGGCGCTCCGCCCACAGGTGACATGCAGGTAGAAAACAAATTCACCTGTTACCTGCCGTCCACGGAAATACACACGCATCCAACCATCCAACGTTAGCAGCGATGCTAACTGTTAGCAAACGGGAGCGGAAGAAGGAAGAGAAGCAAGAGAGAAGGAGTGTGATGAAGAGGAGAACAGAGGAGGAGACGAGAAAGTTCCGGAATAAAAAGGTAAGAAGGTGTTTTCTGACATTTTGTGCTGTGATGATGATGATTGTCGCTGATTGGTTGTTATGATTACGTCATGATGACGCCATGTTGAATTCTTATCTTTCTGCGTTTTGATGTTTTGGCAGATTTTCATCATGTGAGTTTGTTTTTGTGGTGAATTAATTATAAAAAAAAACTTTCCCGCCACACTTTTCTGTAAAAGCCTCAACATTTATCACCCAAACTTATCTGTATGTTAGCATTTTAGCAAGTTTCTGCGTTTCAAGGCAGCAAATCAAATTTTCATTGTCAAACTCCTGCTAACAAACAAACAAACAAACAAACAAACAATTTTTTTTTCTAGAGCCTGAGATCCAGAATATTATCTGATCGCCACCAAAATAAGCACTTCTTTCTTTTTCTTAAAAAAAAGCCACCATGCTAAATGTAATTGAAATCGGCCCCTTAGCACTGATTTTAATCGTTTTTTCTCTTGACATTTTCTGTCTGTCCCCCAAATTTCATCCAAATCTGTCCATAACTTTTGAGAAATCCTACCAACAAACAAACAAACAAACGCTGAACCCGTACGTTTCGCTCTGTGGGCATCAGGTCTGTTTTCTGGACTAAAGGACCATTCCCATGATTTCGCATGTTTAAGCCCAATAAATACGACCTGCATACATGTTACGTGACTGATATCCATTTTAGAAAAAACATAAAACCATATTTTGTATTTCCTGTTATATTGACAAATTCCCTTGTCTTTCAAAATGAAATGTTGTGAAAATGTAATGTTTTGCTGGTTGTTTTTAATGAATCTGTAAAAGCTGTCTTCTCTGGGGACTATATTCTCTGGTGGAGACATACGTTTTCTTCTGTGTAGCTCTGTTGAATCGGCTAAATAAAATTACTTTGATTAAAAAAAAAACAAACGTAATATTTATTTATCTCAGCAAGTTTCTCTACTCATAGATTTTTATGTTGTACAGGAATGAACTGAAACCAGTGTTAGTCTGGAAGGTAGGAAAAACAATTGTAATATTTACCAGTCCAGCAGTATGCTTTGGAAAATGGATGGTGGTAGCGTGATGTGTGTGCAGGTTGTATTTATTAGGCTCAAACATGCTAAATCATTTGTATTGTCCTTTAATAACTCAAAAAACTGGATTTGGTATTAAGTTGTTCTTTAAATAATTAACCTTAAATAACTGACATGAATGAAAAAAGTGCAAATATAATTATTGTTATAATTCTAACTCAGCCTGAGTTTTGAATACAAAACTTCAGACTAACTTTTCCTGTGTTTCTCAGTAGAACTCATCTTCTATGCACCATTTATTTATTTGTTTTAAATTCCCACATTATATCAATAATAGTCACTATTTTTAAAGATGTTTTAATGTCATTTTTATATGCCTGCCATTTTAAAGGTCCATACCACCATTTTGCATGTTTGAGCCTAATATATTCAGTTTTCATACATGTTACGTTACTGACAATCATTTCCCAAAGGATAAAACCGTATTTCAGCTTTCCTGATATTTTGCTAAATCTCTTAATCTTTCTAAATCAAATATTCAAGTGATACACCCACCTTAAAAATCCATGTTTCTCCTGCTAATAGTTACACAGCCTTATGAAGTCACGGTCCTTTAAATTTTTCCATAAACGCAGGTCTTCTTTTGGGACTATATTCCCCGGTGGAGGCATACATTCACTCCACGCTTTTTATTGAGCTTAAACACTAAAATTACATAACTTCTAAAAAAACCTGAATACACGTCTTGTTGGTGATGATGGATTACCTATCCCAAGAACGTTTACAGTATCAACAAGTTGATTTTAATAGCAGAATGAACTGAAACCAATGGAGGTCTGGAAGGTAGGAAAAACATTTTTAATTCACTGTTCCAGTAGTGTGCTTTGGGAAATGATTATCAGTAACGTTACATGTATGAAAACTGAATATATTAGGCTCAAACATATTAAATGGTCCTTTAATTGCCCTTTAAGAAAAATAAAGTTTATTGAATTGGATTCTCAGAATAGCAGAGGCCCGTTGACACGGTAACGCTGAGAATAGCGGCGGTAAAGCTGCGTCTTTAACCTGCTGGAGAATAATAGCACCTTAACCCTGAAAACTCCTCTTTGGCTGCAGAATAATGTGGCTGCATCTGTTTTCTGCCTGGTTTTCACCTCCGCTGATCCGCTGTGACTCCAGAATAATGTAGATGTATTTATTTTTGCTGTGAGCCGCCCTGACCTCCTCGCTATCAATCTGCCTGTAGAATAATGTAGGCACATCTGTTCCGCTCAGCCTCCTAACCCTCAATTTCCCTCCACTTCAGGATAATGTAGCTGCATCTATTATCAGCGGCGCTGCTGTCTGCGACCTGCTTTTAGAATAATGTCGCTGCATTTGTAACTACAGCCTCCATCGCTCCACCGTTAGAAAATAAATAAAGCGGCGTAGCGTGGAAAACATGGGAATAAAGCAGGAGTATTTATTATTTCAGCTCATCAGATACACTTAAACCCGGAGACGCTCCGTGTTCTGTATTCTGTGTTTCCTCCTCACCATCTTTCCTCCAGAGACACACAAACACGCAGAGAGGAGAGAGAATGAAGCAGAAGCAGCAGATAACGCGTTGTTTGCTTTTATTTATCATATCTCATGGCGTGGAGCTGTTGGAGCTGTTGTGCTGCGTTCAGGATACAGTGACCTTACGTGATCAACGACCCTCCGCAGCCTGATAAGAGGCCTAATATAACAGCAGCGCCACTGTAATTATTTCTGTGCTGTCAGGGTGGGGGGCGGACTGCAGCCCCCCCCCAAAGCCTGCAGATTCAAATCTGAGCAGAAACTAAAACCAGAGGGGGGAGGGNGAGGACAACAACAACAACAACAACAACAACAACGAGGAGAGACAAATATCACCCGACCGCACCGACACGCCTGAAATTGGACCAGTTTGTCATGCACAGAGCTGCCACGCTCACGCACGTACGAGCACGCGCCTCACACACCGAGATATGAGTGGCCACAAAAGACTTAATTTAAAGTTTGGTGCTCTCTGTTACACACACACACACACACACACACACACACAGATCGAGTACACATGCAAAAAGTACGTTTACATGCTAAAAACATTGAGCTAGTTCAGATACATGTAGATACAAAAAAAACACAAATATTATGTGTATAAAAATGCTTCACAGTCTGACACATATATTACTGTGTTTATAATACAATATAAAATACACAAAATATATGCACATATACTGTGTAAAATGTACATAATGTACTTACAAACACTTAAGGAAGTGTTTGTAGCAGATGGAAATTAGCTTTCTATGCTAACGCTAACTCACAAACCTGCAGAATCAGCGTTATGATTGTCTTTGATTTATCTAAACTTTATTTTCATCTAAAATTTATTTTCATCTAAACTTTAATTTCATTTAAACTTAATTTTGATGAAATCAGCAGGATTTTGGATTCAGATTCAGCTCTTCTTCTTCTTCTTCTTCTTCTGCAGAAGCTGCCAAACTCTTCAGGATGTCTGAACGTCACGTCCTGATGTTCCCAGAGTTTCTCTGTCGGGATACGGCGGGAATGTGGACGATCCCAGATGCCGATTAGAACGACGGTCATCATCCTGCTGGAAACAGGCCAAGAAAAGGGAAGAACTTCCCAAATTTACACACACACACATAGACACACATACACACTGAGAGCAAATTCACAGGCACGACAGAACACGTTCTGAGAAATACACTAATAAATTAATTCAGTTCAACACTTTATCGCCACGGCAACTTACACTTAATAGGAATTTGTCTCAGAATAAATGTCTCGTAATAAATAAACAGACAAACATGCAACACATGACATGTAGTTATACATCTGATAAATCTAAAAAAAAAAGAGTCCTGAGACTCATTTAAAATGCTAATTAGCATGCTAATTATACAATTAAAATGCTAATTAGCAATAAATAACAGCTAAAAACTAGAAACTGAGTCAGAGCAAAGCTACATTTAACAGAAAATTGAATCATAAAAGTTAAAAGAAAGAATTAAAAAGTAAATCCTGATGAAAGCAGGAATTATGGATTATAATCTGATTTAAACTTTTATAATCTGATTTAAACTTTTATAATCTGATTTAAACTTTTTTCCTGAAGGCAGAAATTTGAATTATGTGCGCAAACGCATTCTAAACATGATTTTTGGTAAAAAATAATAATCCTGTTCCTCTCTGGCCTTCTCCCACACTTCTCCTCTTTCTTTTCCTCACTCTTCCTCTTTCTCCATCACTCCTCTTCATGCGTGTTTTTCTCCTGCTGATTTTTAACGTGTGGTAGATAACATGTTAATGAAGGCGGAGCTTTTTTTTTTTTTTTNGTTTTTTTTTTTTTTTGCTCCTGCTGCATTTGAGAACTCTCCTCTCACTCGTTTCCCACGCCGCTCCTCCTCTCCTCCATCAATTAACCCCTCCATCATATTTTATTTCATTTGAAGCATCAGAAACATTGGAAGTCAAACTTTTCCAAAAATCCAAACACGTGTAATTACAGCCAAAAGGAACACGGCGGTGTTTTCTCAGCTGCCCGCTGATTTACGAGCCGCTCGGCGAGTTTTTAAACCCCATCGGACCTGAAAGTCTGCGGGAAGAAAATTCACCCACACTTTGTTTTGACCTTGAAAGCAACAACAACAAACGGCGGCTTCCTGGAAGCTGTTGCAGTGCATTATGGTTAAAAAAAAAAAAAAAAAGAAAACGCTGTCAATTGTGACTTTTATTGTGAAGGCGGGAGGATGTATGGGCTGTTGTCATGGTGATAGATTACACAATACTCAGCTTTCCTGATTTCGCAAATTTCTATGAAATGTGTCTGGAGTTCACGTCGCCGTGGAGATAAGAGCGTGGAGGAGCTCCGGCCAATAGGATTAATTCATTTCTGCCTCTTATCTGCTGATAGAGGAGGACTCTCTCTCTCTCTCTCTCTCTCTCTCTCTCTCTCTCCTCTTCTCCTCCCTCAGCTCCTCTCCTCATTTCCTTCTCTCCATTTCATCACTTTTATTTCCCTCATCATCTTTGCACTCCTGTTTTTCCCCTCTTTTCTTCCTCTTTTTTGTCTCCTTTCTTCTCCCTTTTTCCTGTTTTACCACCCCCATCCCTCCTTTTTACATCCTGGTGTGTTCTTTCTTTTCTTGTAATTTCCCTCTGTTTGCCCTTCTTGCTATTTCATCACTTTTCTTTTCCTCTCTGATCATTTTCACTTCTTTTATCTCTCTCTTTTATCTCTTTTTCTGCTCTCCTTCTTTCCCTTTCACCACTTTCATCTTTTCTACATCCTTTATTTCCTTTATCCTCTTTCTGCTACCCCTCATCAACCCTTGCTTGTATTTTCTTCCTCCCTTTCTCTTCCTCTTTTTAATCTCTTCTCTAATTTTTTCCTCTCATCCTTCTGGCTACTTTCCTCCCTCTTCATCCCCTTCACACTCCTTTCCTCTTTTTCTTCTTTCTTTCTCTTTTACCTCCTCTCCAGCTATCCGCATGTCTTTACCTCCTTTTTTCTGTAACGATGTGGCCACGCCCCCTAGTGGTCAAAAACTGCTTAAAGGCGACATGTTGTCTTTGCAGTTAGTTTACTCTGTAGTGTGAAGTTTGAACACTTCCGTTTTGTGTGTGTGTGTGTGTGTGTGTGTGTGTGTGCGCGTGCACGCGTCATGCTAAAACTGCCAGCGTGGCCGTTCGTCCAGCAGAGCCACTAGATCTTCTTTAAGACACTTGAACCCCTTCGCTTGTTTTTTTTTTTGTTCTTTTTGTTTTTTTTAAGATTCCTTAAAACAACATTGATTGTTTCCCACAACGACTTTCTGTCGCCGTGGTAATGATTATGCAGATGTGGCACAACCTTTCTGTTTGATGGGCGGTTCCCACGGGGGTGGCGGTGACACCTCAGCTGTTGCCACGCCGACAGGACAGGGACATGCCCCTCACCCCAAACACACACACACACACACACACACACACACCTTTTCCCCCTGCTTAGTCTGGCCTTTTCCAGGTGGAGGTGCTGATGTTGGAGTGACGTTTTGTTTTTAACACTTCATCTAATAAAACATAAATCTGGTATTTTTCAGTGAATATTGTAAAAAAAAAAAAAAAAAAAAAAAAACCATAAAAATCGAACGAATAATAGCACAAGAAAAAATAATAAAACATCAAACTTTTATCACATCAAATCTATCCTAGCAACAGTCCCGAACATCGTTGTAGCCCAGTACACACACCTTAGTAACCACTATGTACACCATAGCAACCACATACCAGCATTGTAGCAACCACATGAAGACCACAGCCACACTTAGCGACCACCTTGAACACCATAGCAACCAAATACAAACAAACTACCAATTTCTCAATATACCATAGCAACCACTTGTCAGCATTCAAGCAACCACCCAAAACATCATAGCAACACCATAGCAACCACCAAGAACACAACAGCAACCCCTTAGCAACACCTTAGCAACCTCTCTGAACCCCTTCACAGTACATCATTTCATGAATTTACATTTACATCATCAATTTGATTCGTTTTGGCTGCAGTGTTTAACCATGAACACGTGACTTTTAACTGTGAAAACATGTATGTTTGTAATTACATGTATGATCTAATTCCATCCCCTCGATAAGAGGATCAGATTTTTAAATTTTTTTAGATATTTTGACATTTGAAGTAGATATACGGTGACAGAGTAAAATCTCTGCTCGTCTCCTCGCCGCCCCTTCTCCTCCTCCTCCTCCTCCTCCTCCATTGACAGCCCTCCACTGATTTATTCTTTATGATGATTGGCCGTCTGCCGCCTTATTGACAGTGGGCCCTCTTCATCATATCTCCACTTTTCCTCTCCTTCTCCTCCTCCTTTTCCTTTTCTTCAAATCATTTTTCCTTTCATATTCAGTTTTTTCCTTCCTCCGCTCTGCCACTGGATGTTATTTGACAGGGAATATTCCAGGCGATGTGGCGCTCGTAGATCTGCGGCCGTGGCAGACGCCATCGACCGGCCTCATTTGCATACATAAATCTATTGGCTATCTGACACTTGCCAATATTCCTGGCAGCAGGAGGCGGCGGTGCTGAGTCGGCCAGGTCACATTATCATTGGTGATGGAGCTTTGATGAAGTGTGACAGGCGGAGAGAGAGAGAGAGAGCGCTGTAAAAAACGAGCCGTCACGTTTAAACGCTCCGGCTGCTGCTGGGCCGTTAACGCCGTGAGCACAAATATAACGGCAAATTATAATCAACGTTTGCTTACAATAAATCCATGAAAAGGTGTTACAGGTTTTTCTTTTCATTTTGGTTTTATTTTGAAATCTTTGCAATGATTTAATATGCAAAAAAAAAAAAAAAANTGTGTGTGTGTGTGTGTGTGTGTGTGTGTGTGTGTGTGTGTGTGTCCTATAATTACCATGTCCTGCTCCCAAAAACTACAGAGACAAAGAAAGGAAAAAGAGCTGGTGGACAGAACAAAAATAGATTTGGAAATAAAAGAGAGACAAAAAGAAGAAACAAATAGATAGAGTTTAAAAAAAAGTCAGAGAAGGTAAAGAACAGGAGAGCTACTTTCAGTTTAGCATGATGGAGGTCATATAAAAGGTGGAGCATTTAGTGTCTCTGAAGAATGTAAATGTGTAGCTGAGGCAGACGCAGATCCAGTTTATGAAGCATGCTAATGAAATGTCACGGCTAAAGTCTAAAACACATCTAACATGCCTTAGCATCTTAAGAGATCAACATCAAGCCATGGCCAAGTTAAGCTAAAACACTGCTAATGTTAGCAGTGTTTTAAAGTAAAACACTCCACTAGCTAATGTTAGCCACAGGTTTAAGCTAAAATGCTCCACTAGCTAATATTAGCAGCATGTTTAAGCTAAACTGCTCCACTAGCTAATGTTAGTAGCAGGTTTAAGCTAAAACAAAACATTGGTGGATGGATGTATGATGATGGATAGATGTATGGATGGATGGATGATGGATAGATGTATGGATGGATGGATGATGGATAGATGTATGGATTGATGGATGGATGATGGCTAGATGTATGGATTGATGGATGGATGATGGATGGATGATGGATAGATGTATGGATGGATGATGGCTAGATGTATGGATGGATGGATGATGGATAGATGTATGGATTGATGGATGGATGATGGCTAGATGTATGGATGGATGGATGATGGATGGATGATGGATAGATGTATGGATTGGTGGATGGATGATGGCTAGATGTATGGATGGATGGATGATGGATAGATGTATGGATTGATGGATGGATGATGGCTAGATGTATGGATGGATGGATGATGGATGGATGATGGCTAGATGTATGGATGGATGGATGATGGATGGATGATGGATGGATGGATGGATGGATGATGGATGGATGAATGAAGTTTGCTGAATCAGTTTTTGACGTGAACTCAAATAAGAACAAATACTCACAAAAATAGCATCACGTTTGATGTAAATATATTTACTGCGACAATTTTCAGTTTATTTGCGTCGCTCTTGGTGTGACGGCCTTAACGCTTAGCTATGAATCTTAGACACGCGTCACATGTTCTCTATAAAACTATTCAACACGTCAAACATAAAACAAACTTCACATGGTTCAAACAGGAAGAAGGAGTTAAATCCTGTAAAATCATCAGTACTATAATAAATACTGCATCGTTAGAGGTTATGTTTCAGATTTTACTGAAGTCAAAGTCAACAAATACAAACAAACAAATACAAACAAATAAATGATGCAAGCAGATGATTTCTCAGTTTTCATGCGTTTATGTACGAGCTGCATGTCGTAAATTCATGTTTGTACATGTGTAGCACATGCAGTGTGTGCGCTTCTGTGCCTCTGTGTGTGTGTGTGTGTGTGTGTGTGTGAAGCAGCGCAGCCTCAAGTTTCTTTGTTTCTGTCGGAGGAAAAGGTCAAAGCAGCAGAGAGAATTAATTGAAGAATGAGAGCGCACAGCTGCCTCTGTCAGCCCTGTGTGTGTGTGTGTGTGTGTGTGTGTGTTATAAACTGCAACTTATTCAGACAGAAAAAACACATAAACCTCCAATAAAATTAAGAAAAATAAAGAAATTTCAGTTTGAAGACAAACACATCACGTATTTTATGATTTCTGTTTGTGTTCAAGTGATCAGAATGTCCCGATGGATGAAACTAATTTTATACTGGTTATTTTTATTTATTGGTTGATTTATTTATATATGGTTGTTCCTTATAACATGTTTGCCAACCAAAGAAAAGCAAAGAGGCCATGTTTAATCCTCCGTCATGTGGGTTAAACATGGCCTCACACATGACAGATACCTGGTAACGTAATGTGAAGCATCAGTGTTGTTGCTATGGTTACCTGCAGTTTAATAAACCTTGAGCACAGATTTTGGGCGTTTTCACACCTACGGCTTTGATACGACTCGTCTGTGGAGCAGGACAAGCAGACGGAGATCGTTTAGAGGACGTCTGTGTCCGTTCCAAAGAAACTTTGTCCGTTTGTTTTCTGATCAGAATCAGCACTTCTTCTGAACCAACCAGATCAATATATTGATCTATTGATTGATTAGAAGCAGAGATGAGAGGTGTGTGTGTGTGTGTTTCATGTTAATAAACTCCATTGATGATCAAATCAAACGATGCCGTTAAAGGTGGAAACGCGTCAGTCTTAGTTAACACGCATTCAGATGAACACGTTTTCAGATTAGCGTGTGCTTGTATGTTGTCAGCATGTTGCTCCATTCTCCTGATCAGTGCGTGAAGGCAGCACATTTTCTTCACATCATGTGTCATACATGTGGTTTTCCACACGTTGTCTCTACATCAGATTCAGTTTCTGCTGTCATAGTTTTCTTCTTCATGGATCAGATGATGCTATGACAGGAAAGGATCCACATTCATCTTTGTTACTCTGATTTACTTTGATAGAAACTACTTCCTGTTTGGAGTTTCTGTCTGACCAATCAGCAGAGAGAGTGTTGTCACATGACTTTAGCTGATAGAGTTTGGTTTGATTGGATGTTTTCCTGTGAAACTGAACCAAACCAACAATTTAGTTCCTGATTCAGACCAGAACAAACGATCTGCAGATCTGATTCAGACCAGAATGCCGCATAAAGTTTTGTACTGATGCTTTTGGATCTAAAATTCAGAACTAAAGTAGAAAATACTTTACCTGGACCGTATGAACTAACATGGTTCCTTCAGAACGTTACTCCCTTGCAGTAAAACTGTGCTTCAGATTTTGTGAATTAGAGCGAATAACTTCTGTCTGTCAGAACTGCTTTGATTAAAGTAATTTTTAAATTTTTTTATTTCATTTAGAAGAAAATTCTTGGCTCAGCTTTGCGTTATGAGTAATTCCCAAATTTCTATAAATGTAACGAGATCTTTTAAAATGTGCAAGAACACATACGTGTGTGTGCGTGTGCTACCTCATTAGCTGGCAGTGTTCCCGGTGTTGTGTTGAGGCGTCGTGGGAATGCACAGTGACAACCTGCAGTGTTAGTATGCAGGAGAACGGTTGCGGTCTCGGCGTTGAGTTAATAGCTCTTCTATGGCGAAGCCCTGATCTCCCCCCCCNCCCCCCCCAAACACTGCGCTGTGATACAAACACCAAGTGGCACAATTTAATGAAGTTCTGTTCCTTAAAGCAAGTGGCAGAGGGAGGATGGAGGGATGGAGGGATGGAGGTATCAAAATCTCTCTGCTCCTCCTGCGCCGGGCTCATCTGTTTCTTTGAATAGTTTCAGCGGGCGGATCGATGCGGCAGTTTTCTCGTGGCCTTTCAGCCTGTCAGCCATCATTGAAGGATGCAAATCCATGTCAGAAACTGGTCTGACACTTTTCCTGTCGGAGGCCCGGCGAGCGAAAACGCCGCAGCTCAGCAATACACGGGATGAAGGCCTCGTTTCTCAGCAGGCCGAGCGAGAGAGAGAGAGAGAGCGAGAGACCTTTTCCATCAAAGTTTTCTCCTCCATCTTGACAGGAAGAGGATGTGAAAGGACGCTCGGTAAAGTTCATCTTCTTTTGACACCAGAAGCAGCAAAGTCAGAAAAACGGAATAAGTTCTTTGATAGTTGAAGGAGAGAAATGACGGTGATGCTGCCAAGAAAAAACAGGCCTTCTCATTTTAAAGGACCATACCGCTGATCGTGCATGTTTGAGCCCAATTATATGCACACATTACGTTACTGACAACCTTTTTCCAACATAAACCGTATTTTAACTTCCTGTTATTTTTTCAAATCCTTTAATCTTTCAAAATCAAATGTTCAGGTGATACACACCTTAAAATTCAATGTTTCACCTGCTGACACGCACAAATGTAAAAGTGATGGTCATTTTAATTTCTCTGTAAAAGCCATCTTCTCCTGGGACTATATTTCCTGGCGGAGACGTACGTTGTCTTCTGTGCAGCTCTGTGTTGGATCACTTAAACAAAGTTAATTTGACAAAAAAATAAATAAAAAGAATGACTTTGGTTCGGTGTGATGATTATTTATCTCAGCACATTTCATGTCTCTCAGTAGATTTTTATGTTGTACTGGAATAAACTGAAACCAATGTCAGCCTGGAAGGTAGGAAAAACAATTCTAATAGTTGTATGCTTTGGAAAGTGGTTGGCAGTAATATAACGTGTATGCAAGTGTTATAAATGGGGCTGAAGCATGCAGAATCACTGGTATGGTCCTTTAAAGCCTGCTGGCTGACCTGCTTTGCCTCGTTGGTGTTTCTGTGAGCAGCAGAAATCTCTCTGGGAGGAAAACCTTGGAGGATTTGGAGGAGGAGGAGGATGGTTCTTCCTCCTCCTGACCCACTTTACGCTGAAATAACATTTGTAGCCTGTTATTAATGTTTAATTTAATAATTCTGTTTTTATTCTGCATGTTTTCCTGTTGGTTTGTTTCGTATCAGCCATGTTTGATGAAAGCTGAGAAACGAACAGATCTAGGAATTATTTCAGTGATTTCATTGTCAGATAGCTTCTGTATTTGTGTTCATTTATTTTAAAAGTAATACACAAATCCTTAAAAAAAAAAAAAAAAAAANTAAAAAAAAAAAAAAAAAAATCAGGTGACAGACGTGCTGTAAAATCCAGATCAGATGATTAACAAATATAAAACCAGGTATGACCATTAGTGCATATATGAGTTTTTGTTTGTGTGATGTATGTACATGTATAAATCTAAAGGAAGAAAATGATTGATTAAAGACGTGTAATCAGCTTTCAGCCAGAATGAGTTACATTTAGGATTTAAATGACATTATTACTTATTATTTATTTTCAGATGTATTTAGGTTATATAAGCTGAAAAATGACCAAAATAAAATCTGAATCAATCAGGATCCATTTACAGAATAAAATGATCATTAGGATTTTTACATTTTCGTTTGTTCATCTGTCTGTTCGTCCGTTTGTTCATTCATTTGTTCATTCTTTCTTTTCAAATTCTTGTCGGTGTTTTTGACATTAACTTCCATAATTCCTAATTCTGTTTCATTATTCCATCGTTATCTCCTCTCTTCCTTTCTCATTTTATCTCCTCTAAACTCTTCTTTTCTTCTTTTTCCTCATCTTCTGCTCTTCCTCTTCTCCCCTCCCTTCATCTCCCATCCTTTCCTTCTCTTCTTTTTTCCTTTTTTCTCCTTTTCCTCCTCTGTTCATTCTTCTGTCTCTCTTGCCCTTTCCTTCACCTCCATCATTGTCCTCTCTGTTCACATCTCCCTTTTTCTCCTCTCTCCATTCCTCCTCTCTTGTTTGTCATTTCCTTTTACCTTTTCAGGGTCTTCATCATCCTCTTACTTTATCTCCTCTCCTCAGTTCCCTTCATCTCCTCACCTTTCCTTCTCTTCTTTTTCCCTTTTCTTTCCTTTCTTTCCATTCCTTTTCCTCTTCCTTTCCTTTCATTCCTTCCCTCCTCCTCCTCCTCCTCTCTTTTCATCTCCTCCTATTTCCTCTTGTTGGCTTTTCTCCTCGTTTCCTCCACTCTTGTTTCTCGTCTCCTCTCTCATTCCCATTCTTCCTAAATCACCCTTTTCTCATTTGCTCACCTCCTTGCCTTGTCTTTTCCCTCCTCTCCTTCATCTCCTCCTCTTCCTCCCCTCTCTGTCCCCACTCTTCTTTGGCTTATTAAGATTTCAGAGATACAGACAGCGGCGGCGCTGATTGCTTTCAGGGAATCTGCCTTTAATAATTACAGCTGGAAAAGCTCGCTGTAACACGCCGGCCACTGGCTAATGGAAAACTAGATTTTTTTCACTGAATTAGAGCAGAGCTAGGTGGGGGGGTCGGGGGTCGGAGGTGAGGGGTGGGG
>VXCM01006270.1:33069-62832 GCA_014773175.1 Lucifuga dentata
GTAACTATTAGCAGGAGAAACATGGATTTTTAAGGTGGGTGTATCACTTGAATATTTGATTTTGAAAGATTAAGAGATTTAGCAAAATATCAGGAAAGCTGAAATACAGTTTTATCCTTTGGGAAATGATTGTCAGTAACGTTACATGTATGAAAACTGAATATATTAGGCTCAAACGTAAAATAGTGGCATGGTCCTTTAAACTGTTTGTACTTTTACACATATTCAGTTTTAGTCATGTTGGTACCATGACAGCATTGTTGCTGTAGTCCTGAATGTTGTCATATAGATATTATTATTTATAATAACATCTGCAAAGCCCTGGCTCAAGCAGGATCTGAAAGCTCCTCCCCCACGGCCATGGGGGAGGAGCTTAAAAGAGGTAGTTAAAAGGCTTTAAAGTTAACCTTTTCTTTAATGANACCTGAATCAGAATGTAAATCTGAGGGAGGTGCTGCAGCTATCGATTATCTGAAGTGAGTCGGAGTCGTTTTGCTCAACAAGCCGATGTCTTTTCCCTCGACGCCATGTGACAGGAATTACCCAGAATTCAGCGGGGGCGGGGCCTCCGCTTTCTCTCTAATGACGTTTCTGATTTCAGAGCTCACAGATTCACTGAGACCTCAAACTCAAGGATGTTTTTAAAAATGATTTTCATCCTGCTTTTAGTGATAATGTTCAATGATCTCTCGTTTTTGCATTGCCTCAGAAATCCACGTTTTGTTGGTCGGAGCTAAAAAAAACGGACGTTTCAGACTTTTTTCTTATGGTTTATAAATCGGATCTAAAATTTTGACGCATAAACCTGCATTAGTGCTGCACCAACCAGCTCCAGGCTTTCTGTTCTGTATCTGACCTTTGACCTCTGACCTCCCTGAGTAGGAGCGAGGAGGGAAAAAAGGAGTTTCCCTATGGGGATCAACGGAGGATCAAATTATTACAGCAAAGCTTTCGTCCAGGTTTATATTCTGAAGCTTCGAGCTCCAGTCATGTAACATGTATGTGGGCTGTACTTATTGGGCTGAAAAATGCTAAATCATTGGTTTGGTCCTTGAATAACTGTAACTCCTCTGAGTTGGAGCTTTCTCCACTAGGCTCACTACTTATCAATCAGCCCTCATATCGGACTTATAATATTAAAAAGAGATTTTAGTTTATTTTAGACTTTTACACTGATCATAGAATGTGTTAAATCTTTCTATAGGCTCACAACTTATCAGTCAACCTCCGTATCAGGACTGTTTTTTTACTGAAAGCCATCGCCGTTAAATGACGGTTTGTTTGAGCAACATGGCGTCTGACCTCCTCATAGATTTTACTGTAATTTTTTTTTTTTTTTTTTTTTTTTTTTTTTTNTGCCGTACAGTAAACACACCACGCAGCGTTTGTGTGTTTTGGGGTATTTCCTGGTTTTGGCGGCGTGATGTGAGCGCGGCGATGAGTGGACTGATCATCCATCATCAGCTCTGCTCGCTCCTCAAACTCCCTTTTTGTTTAGAAACCATCCATCATATTCCTGAACACGACAGACTGACCCGCTATCTGTGTGTGTGTGTGTGTGCGTGTGCATGCGTGTGTGTTTGTGCGTGTTTACTTCCACACATTGCTGTGTTTGTGGTATGCACTAAAATAACTGTACAAAAATGTAATTTAAGAAAAAAAAACATTCCTGAAGGATTTGTCGGATAAGTTTTATTATCCCTCTGAGTGGAAATTCAGCACAGATAAAAATTAAACCCTAAAGGACCATACTGGTGATTTTATATCCATCGTCTATTAGGGTTTTTTTGCTGAAAAAAAGTTTATTAAACTGATCTGATGAGAAGCTGCACAGACGAAAATGTATGTTTCCGCCAGGAAATATAGTCCCAGGAGAAGATAGATTTTACAGAGAAATTAAAATGATTGTGCCTTCTACAATCGTGCAAAAGTGTTAGCATTGAATTTTAAGGTGTGTGTATCACCTGAACATTTGATTTTGAAAGATTAGAGGATTTGAAAAAATAACAGGAAAACTAAAATATGGTTTATATTTTGGAAATTAGTTGTCAGTAACATAACATGTATGCGGGTTGTGTATATTGGATGTATTTTGGGCTCAAACACGCATGATCCTTTAAGCATGGAAAACCACCGGTATGGTCCTTTTCCAGATTCTGAGAATGAAGCTGGATTTTCCGTTCTGACTCTCAGAAATTGAGCAGAAACTCAGAAGACAATTAGTTTTTTTTTCCATCTCCAGACAGTCCAGACCTCTCTCTCTCCCCCCCGTNTCTCTCTCTCTCTCTCTCTCTCTCTCTCTCTCTCTCTCTCTCTCTCTCTCCATGCCGGCCTGCTTCCCGTACATCTGCGGACTCAAAGCTACAAATGACGTGATTATGATATATCATGTAACAGAGAAAGTCTCTTTGTTCCGGCTGTAAAAGAAGGAAATCAATATGGGAGTGTGGCGGCGCGCTGAGGGGTGGCGGCGTCTCCTCTGGACCGGCCAGGTATGGGTTAGGCCCGGCCGGGGCGCCGCCTGCCGCAGGAAGTGCTGATTCCACATTTAGGCTGACAGTGATGCATGCTGGGGCCCAGCCGTCCGGTTAGCCGGTACCTGAGGGTCTGGCCGAGGAAAATCAGCTGCAGACCAGGACGAGGTTAAGGATGGAGGNGCCGGTACCTGAGGGTCTGGCCGAGGAAAATCAGCTGCAGACCAGGACGAGGTTAAGGATGGAGGGAGGAGGAGGGGCAGGAAGCAGGAGTATTTTTAGAAGTATCGGAGGAAAGATGGAGGAGGCAGGGGGAGTATTTTTTATGAGTCTGGGAGGCGAGGGAGTAGAAGAAAAGAGAGGAAGAGGAAGAGGAGCTGGAGTCTAGATGAGGAAGAGTTTCATCATTTCTTTGTTAACTTATATCAGTTTAATGCTGCTGATCAAAACATCACATACACACTCTCTGATGTCGACCTTTGACCTCTGACCTCGCCGCAGAGCGTGCAGGGTCGTCATTAGACCAGTCTGAAGCCTNGTCGACCTTTGACCTCTGACCTCGCCGCAGAGCGTGCAGGGTCGTCATTAGACCAGTCTGAAGCCTGCGAGACACCAAACTTCAACACACACACACACACACACACCATGTCTCACTCTCTCTCATGCTTTCCTTTCTAACTTTCTCTTTTTCTGTCTCTGTCTCTCGTCTCTTTTTGTCTCTCTTTGTCTCTGTCTTTTTTCTCTTTGTGTCTCTCTTTCAGTCTCTCTCTCTCTAACTTCTCTCTCTCTTTTCTCTCTTTTCTTCTCTCCTCATATCTCTCTCTCTCTCTCTCTCTCGCGCTCTCATCCTCAAACCTTTACGGTGTTTCATGTTTTAATTTATTAAAACTCTTTATTTTTTTCATCAGAAATATTTTTGGATTGCTTGGAAATATTTAAAGCCCAAAAAAGATATATATATATATATATATATATATATATATTTTTTTTTTTAANTATATATTTTTTTTTAAACTTTTTCTTATCTAGAGATGTATTTTGTCGTCTTTTCGCCGTGTTGTTCAGATAATCTGCACAGCGATGACTTTGTTAACGGTATGAATCTGTGTTTGTGTTGAGGCAGAACAGCCAGACAAACAAAAAAATATTTCCAAACGGAGCGTAAATCTTCAGACAGGATGGATGCGTCTGTCCTCGCCGCTGTGTCCACCATTCCTTACAGAGACAAACGCTTAATGAGCCCCACACGTCAACCAGCACTTTGTGTGTGTGTGTGTGTGTGTGTGTGTGTGTGTGTGTGTGTGTGTCAGCTTTGGTTCTTTGTCTTTTGAAGCAGCATTGGTGCATCTGAAAAACAACGCTAAACTGTCTGCACTCAGTGACTGACAGCTAGCTTAGCATCAGATAGCTAGCTTGGCATAAACAGCCCCTGAAGTGGTATTTTTAAATTTTGTGCTTGCAACATATTTTGTATGCTCAAGATTAAAACTATACCGCTGTTTGGGATTTTGAGGGTTTCTGTAAATGTGACTAACAGGTAGCTTACATTCTGACACCAAACGGTTAAGTTAACTTCTGACAAACACTTAGCTTAGCATTTAACCAACAACTTGCTTACCATCTGTTTGCTTAACATCTAGCAAACAGCTAATTTAGCATCTGACAAACTTTACTTAACATCTGAGAAACATCTAGTTTATGATCTGACAAACAAGTAACTTAGCATTTAACCAACAACTTACTTTTTTTTTTTTTTTNTCTTTTTTTTTTTTTTACTTTATTTTGTTTTCACATATAACACACAAAAAATATACAAGAATGCATAAAACAGAAAAAAAGAAGAGGAAATGTGAAGGTGAACTTGGTTATCATCTGGCAAACAGCTAGATTACCACTTGACAAACTGCTAGCTTAGCATTTGACCAACTACTTGCTTACCATCTACGAGTTTACCATTTGACAAACTGCTAGCTTAGCATTTAGTTAACATCTGGCAAACATCTAGCTTACTATCTGACAGACAAGTAGCTTAGCATTTGACCAACAACTAGCTCATCATCTGACAAACTGCTAGCTTAGCATCTGACAAACGACCAGCTGTATCTGGACGCTCCCAGGCTTCAATAAATAAATACTAGTGACGCTAACTTCTGTATTTTGTTTGATTTTTTTGTTTGCTTTTTAAAGTTAAATGTATTGAAATCAGCTTAAAACTCAACTGGTTTTTATTTATAAAGCGTTTTAAAACATGACAGTATGAGTTTTGTGAATTTGTCAGCAGTATTTAGATTTTCATTCCTAAAATCTTGTCTTAGCTGCTCTGAATCAGAAGAAATCTCTTCCCACCCACGCCTCTTCTCACTGTGACCAATGGTGAGACACGTAACGCCGTGTCGCTCTGTAGGTGGGCGGAGCTTTGTGGTTGGCGTGGTGTGTTAGCTGTCTGTCAGCGGCAGGTTGTTGTAGAAATTCTTTGTTGGAGAGTCAGGCTCAGGTTTGCCATCTGTCAGCTCAGATGGCCCAGCTATCGATCCAACGCGGGGGGTCACACCAGGACCCTGACCCCCCCACATCACTGTCTGACACACACACACACGCACGCACACACACAGGCTGGTTTAGGTGTGACAGTGATGTGACAGTTGTTTTGGCGGCGTGACGGCTGTCAGCGTCGGCCTGCTGAGCAGCTACACGGCGTCACTCCTAGCCTTTTTATCCTCCACACAAACCTGATCAAACCCCAGCAACCTCCAGCACGCTGCGTGTGTGTGTGTGTGTGTGTGTGTGTGTGTGCGCGTGCATCCTTGTGTTTTATAACGGAGCAGCAAAGCATGAAATAAATTTTTGGTGAAAATATAATAAAGCTTATTAATAAGCTGTAATAAGGTCTAATAAGTTGCAACAAGATGTAATAAGGTGTAATATTAGCTGTAATAAGATGTAGTAAGGTGTAATATTACCTGTAATAAGCTATAATAAGCTGTAATAAGGTGTAATATTAGCTGTAATAAGCTGAAATAAGCTGTAATAAGGTGTAATATTAGCTGCTATGTTGCTATGTTATTAGCTGCACAGGTACATAGCAGGTAATACAGAAACACACAAACACAGGTAATAGCTACATATATTAGCTGTAATAAGCTGTAATAAGATGTAGAAAGGTGTAACATAAGCTGTAATAAGGTGTAATAAGCTGTAATAAGGTGTAATATTAGCTGCTATGTTGCTACACAGGACATCAAAGTCGTCCAAATGCAAAACTCCAGGAAAGTAGTTTCAGTCGTTTGCACTGTTAAAACTTTCGTTTGTGCTGCTATTATTTTTTTAGATATTAAAAATTTTATTTTATTTATTCGGTGATAACATCATCCATTGACAAATGACCTATAAAATATTGTTTAATATGTAAAAAAAAAATTTCAATGAAAAATTTAACAGCATGAATGTAGTGCGAACGACCAAGTTTTTCCCAGAGTTTGGCTTTAGTTGGCGGATAAACCTTAGTCACGTGTTACAGATTCCTGCTGCAGGTAACGCCTACGATTTTATTAAAAAAAAAAAAAAAAAAAAAAAGCTCAGGGACACAACCTGTGTGATAAAACCCATCAGTTATGAAAAATAACGCACTCTGAGTTAATTTGTTATGACAACACCTGCTCCTCTAATTTCTTGCAATTGTGAAATAACGAAACAGATACAAAACACACACACACGCACACGCACACACTCCAGCTCCATGAAGAGGCAGCAGGAAGTGGACGGGCCAGTTTTTCTTCTTCATTAGTGTTAGTGCCTGCAGGTGTTAAATAATATTAATGACCTCCAGCGTCATTACTTACCTCTGAGCTCGGCCTCGCCTCAAGTGATTTTATCGACTCCTCCCTGTGTGTGTGTGTGTGTGTGTGTGTGTGTGAGATTATTCTGCTGCGATATTATCAGAAACTTTAATAAGTTGATTAGCAGCGAGGCGCTATCTGCTAACTGGATCTAGATGATGATGTTGATTGGACGGAGCACGGCGCCATCCATCTTTCTGATTGGCTAATAACTGAAATCCATCACTGTTTCATTCGGCCGGCCACGGCGTGTGTGGTGTATGTGTGTGTGTTCTCCTGCTCCCTCCCTTTTATCTGCTCTATTTCATTTTCTTCCTCTCTTTATACTTTTCTCATTCTTTCTTCCTCTGCCTTTATTCCTTTCATCCCCCATCTCTCCCTCTTTTCTTTCTCTCTCTTGTTCTCCCTTTACTTTCTCTAACTTTTTTTTTTTTTAACTTACTCCGTCTATCTAGTCTTGTTTCTTATTTTCTGTCTCCAAATCTATTTTTTGTTCTGTCCACCAACTTTTTCCTTTCTTTGTCTCGTAGTTTTTGGGAGCAGGACTTGGTAATATAGGACACACGCACACATACACATGTATGCACACATACACACACACATACATATGTATGCACACACACACACACAATGAAATGACTCTAATAATAACAACAATAAAACACATATTGATAATCTGTCAATCAGATCAGAATGTTTTTTGTTCATATTAATGTTTTACTTTTGAAAAATTTGTCAAAAATATTCAAAACCATTCATGAAACACAGCAGCAGATTTAACGTGTCGATAAGGTCAAATATCGTCACGCAACACGTCCAATCATTCATAAACGTACGTTGGCGTTGGTCTTTAACGTGACAAGAAGTGATTCATTAAACACACGGACACGCTAACATGAAGACGAGTTTCAGTCTGATGGTAAATTTCATCAGGATGAAATCTGATTAAACTGTATTTACATGTTAGTGATCAATAACTTTGACAGATAAAAACACTCAGCTGATCAGTTTATTTAAATAAAAAGTTTGATCTGATCTGACACATGTTCTAGTGACACCGAGACTTTTCATCAAGCATCATCCTCCCTCTGCACACACACACACACACACACACACACACACACACACACCGTGCACCAGGACCCACGGTGGTGTTTGATCTGTGTATTATTTTAGTGTGACCGTGTTTCTCAGGTTTAACGTGTATCTCAGGTTTAATGTGTTTGTTTTAACACGTGATCTGCATGTTTACCTGAGACTCACCTGACAGCAACGTAACGATATGATGCTGATTAACGTTAGAGAAACTTTATGAATGAGCTTCACTTATCAATACGCTGATTATGTCACGATTTCTCGTTATTTTATTATTTTTTGTTAATTAACTTCATTTCCTCCATTTCCACCAGTTTCAGCAAAATCTGTCCTGAAATGTTTCAGCAACAAAGAACAAACTAAAACAGGTAAAAATGTGCTAACCTGTGTGTGTTCAGACAGTACACACACACACACACACACACATTCTCTCTTTGTAACTCGCACTAATTAATTCCTGCCTACTTTTTCCTGCTGAAATGTTTCCACACCTTGCCGTCAGCTACACCTGTTGACTGGTTTTGTGTGTGTGTGTGTGTGTGTGTGTGTGTGTGTGTAGCCACGTCACTCTGAGTAATTAGTCTTTGGGCTCAGCACAGAGCCAATAGACTTTCAACAGCAGCTGAAACTCCTGAGACCCACTACACACCCACACACACACACACNACACACACACACACACACACACACACACACACACACACACACACACACACACACACACAGATGCAGCAGTAGCAGTTTAGATTAATGTGTGTTGTGTTTGTCGTCCCGGAGGAAAGCAGCTCACTTAATAAAGAAAAATAATTCCTCTTTCTCTGGATTCCCTTCACTTTCTGCAAGCTGTGTGTGTGTGTGTGTGTGTGTTTTGGGTCAACATGTATTATGTTATTTGGGTTTTACTCAGTCTACTACATCTTACTTTGCATTGCAGAGAACATTTTCATTTTTTTTTTGTTTTTTTCTCGTGTTTCATATTTCTATAAACAAAAGTGTGTCTGCCGCTCACTTCCTGTTTAAAAAACTTTATTAGTATCTTTGTTTCAGCGATGACACCCCCTTAAAGTCTTGTATACTACACACTACACACTGGATGCTTTTAGCAGGAATCTGCTTTCAGATGGAAGACATTTTGCTTCTGATGATGCAGCTTAATATTCTACTTTATAAAAAATAGTTTTAGTATTTTGTACGATTAATATTGTGCTTTTAAATATTTTTCTGGTGTTTATAGTGTAATAATGTAAGAACATTAACAAAGTTTCAAACTTGCGGATGACTTCAGCAATTCAGTGTCTTTATTATTCAGCTACGCTGGAGAATATAATTTGGTTTCACCATTAAAAAAAAACATAAAAACATAAAAATGTGGCGCGTACATCACAACTCAAACAGGAAATACAACATAAAACATGTAAAAACAAGTCAGTATGGTTCCTTGTATAAAATAAGACGGTAGAAATACATCTGTTAAAACAAACCTGTCGGCCCTGAACTGCCCTGAAAGCTTTGTTTTGATTGGTCCTTCATGTCTGTAACATGATGATGTAAACATGTAATGTGAATTTACCGCCTACACACCTGTTACACACACACATGTTACACACATGAAGCTAATACGCAGGTGTTCAGCCAACATCCTGTTTCAGTCAGTTGCTATGGTGTTGTGGGTGGTTGCTAGTGTGGTTGCTAGGATGTTGTTGCTGCTTGCTGGGTTGGATACTATGATGTTCTGGTAGCTCGGGTGGTCACTATGGTGTTAAGGGTTGTTGCAATAGTGATGTGGGTGGTTGCTAGGATGGTTGCTATGATGTTCTGAGTGGTTGCTAGGGTGTGTGTGTGTGTGTGTGTGTGTGTGTGCTTTTTCTGCCACTGTCCATTGNTGAGTGGTTGCTAGGGTGTGTGTGTGTGTGTGTGTGTGTGTGTGCTTTTTCTGCCACTGTCCATTGTGTTGAATTTCAGCATTGAAGAACCCCAATCCTTAGCAAATAAAACTTAAACTACTTTTTATTATTTATTGTTTGTTTTGTTTTGTTGGTTTTTTTTTTTAATAAANAACTTAAACTACTTTTTATTATTTATTGTTTGTTTTGTTTTGTTGGTTTTTTTTTTTAATAAATGATGTGAATTTGCCCATGTTGGGTTTGGTTTTGGTCTCTAGTTTTGTTGAACAAAGAAACATTTTCTGTACATAGAAGTTATGAAAGGGCTTTTATTTTTATATCAGAATATGTTTCCCATGAGGTCAGACATCAAGTTTTCTTTAACCAAAAAATGTTTGGTTTTCAGTAACGCAGAGTGCACGGTAAGTGTTTCTGAGTGCTTTCCTGAGAGAAACACACACACACATGGTCTTGTTGAAGGAGAGTTGTATCATCATTTAGCTTTGTTTTATTTCCTGTGTTTCCTCGTTAGAAGCAGCAGATTAAAGCTGCTCAGCCATTGGTCTTCATTTAGACCAAACACGCTGCTAATGGACCTGTGTGTGTGTGTGTGTGTGTGTGTGTGTGTGTGTGTGTGTGTGTGATGTATGTTTTTGTGTTTGCTAAATTGTGTGAGCTTGTAGAGACTATTTGTTAACCCCATGTTCAGATGTATGTGTGTGTGTGTGTATGTGTGTTTGTGCGTATGCGTGTCCGCTGACTGGATGTGTAATTAGCTGGGTCAGGCTAATTGACCTTGTGTTGTATGGGCGTGTTAGCGGGGATTGCTAACGTTAGCCTTGCCGCAGTGATGGATGTGTTTCTGAGCTTGTTACAGACACCCAGAAAAACCAACAAAAGCCCCTCAGCCAATCAGAACCAGCAGCATTCCCTCTTTTTTTATTCATTAGTGCTTTGTCTCAGCCAATCAGCTCACCTGTCACTTCACGCACCGCTTTGGGAAACACTTTACTTCCCCGCTCACGTTCTCCCACCTTAAAAAAATATCTCGACATTATTCAGAATGATTCTACAAACGCTATAATGACAATCCACAAAACTCCAACCTTCCTGCAGATGTTTCAAAATAAAAGCCTGGGATTGGATTCTGTCATGAGCCGAGCAGGACAGATTTTACTGGAAGGTGGAGCGAGTTTCAGCTGGAGCTCAGGTCTGGCTTCAGTTCCAGCAGAGTGGAACCGGAGCTCAAAACTAGGTTAAATGGTTTTATGTGTCATTACTGTTAGTGACTGAGAGCTTCATTTACAAAACCAAAAGTAGATGATTTTGTTAAATTGTGGAAACCTAAAATAGCTTATATGGAGCAATTTTGGAGCAGGTTTTTTAAATTTCTGAGTGGACAACGAAGTGGTGGTTAGTGACAAGGTTTAGCAGTGGAACTAGAGAAAAGCCTCTGTCCACGAGCGGAGAGAAAACATCCGTCTGCTCCTCTCTGCTCACCGTCAAATGCTCAGTACATTTGCATTTTTTTCTGTACTCCTATTAAAGAGAAAATGCAAGTAAAATGTACTCAGACAGAATTAAAAGGATTCTGGTTCACTATGTTCTGGTTCACTACTAATATGCAGAACTCGTTGCATAATCGTAGTATGAGGAGAGTCCAGGAAATGATGTGGAAATTCTCTTGTTTACATCTGAATAAAAAATTGATCAGCAACCACATAATTTAAGTCGCATACTTGGACTAATCTTATTCTAATTTATACTGATTTCAATCTAATTATGGTGTTTACATGACATTTAAAAAAAATTGTTTGAATCCAAGTATAATCAAAGTTTTAACATGCATGTAAACGTGCTGAGAAGGCTTTTATTGTGGAAAATCAAAAGGAAGTGGAGAGTTTCATTAACAGTACCCTAATTATGACCAAAATGGGCAAGTCAAATCTGACTGAATTAATGGGAACGCCCACGGTGTTCCATGTTAAAATACAAATCAAAGGCCGATAGGATGCATGATTGGAACTATTTTCAGCTGCGGATTAACACGCAGAGTAGTTGCATATGAACAAATTTAATGTCTTTATTTCTGAAGCTTGATAAAATGTTGGTGTTGTTTGTGGAGATGAAACCAAACGATGCGTGTCTGAAGTTTTGAAGAGTTTCTGGAGTTCTGTGCTCAAAGAGACTATCAGCTTTGTTTTTCATCGATTCTTGTTGATTATGTTTTATTTCATAGGATTTGTTGACAATAAGTAAAATATAAAAGGCCTTGAAAGTGAAAATGTGACGTGTAATTTGATGTTTTCGGCTCAGAGCAGCAGCGAGGCTCTGCTAACGAGCAGGATGGATTCGTGCTCGTATCTGAGTTCTGACCTGTGATCAGCCTTCCTCGCTCCGTACGGATCCGCTCTGCGGCGGCGGGTTATCGATGCCTCGCCGCTCATATGATTTATACCAGGAGACGCGGTTCGGTCAGAGAGCGAGCCTTTTTACAAATGACGAAACGATAAAAATAGGGAGTCATATTTCCTCACAAAGGCTTTTTTTTTTTTTGAAAAATTAAGACGGCGGCGTGGAGATGGATGAGGCTTTAACGTGACGGCGGTGGTCTATGACCGCTATTGAACGGACCGCATCCTTAACAAATGTCCCCATCAGTCTGCCTGTGCAACCAAGCTCGATCGCCCACTCTCTCTCTCTCTCTCCACAAGATGGATGTGTGTGTGTGTGGCCTATGACAGAGTAATGCGTCCTGGCATGCTAGTTGGGTTTATTAGCAGACACTAGTTATTTCTGGGCCCCCTTGAGTGTGTGTGTGTGTTTCAGTAGTGATAGATGCAGTGTGGCTCCTGTTGATTTTGTTCATTTGTCAGCAGCTGTAGAAAGGGTTAATCAGCTTTCTCTCTCTCTTTCCTTTTCTATTTTTCATCTCTCCATTTCTCTCTATCAGCTCCTCTCATTTTCTCTGTTTCAGTCTTTATTCTCCTTCATGTTCAGATCAAACATTTTTGCTATTAATCGTGCTTATAAAACGTCATGTTAGGGATGTCACGGTTTGAGTTTCATATGATGAGAATCAGAAATAATCACAATTTCACGATTATTAATTTAAACATTTTTATGATCCTGTAAATAAAATGTGTCTGTCTACCAATAAGGAAAAAATCATTGTTGAATTATTCGTGTCTGTAAAACCAAAATAAAACACTATATGCCTTGTGGAGTGTTTTAGCTGAAACCTGCAGATTTCAGCTAAAACATCTTAACAGTGTTTAGATGCTTTAGGTTTAGCAGCACCTTAACAAACCTGCTGCTCATATTAGCAGCCTTAAGCTAAAACACTCCACTAGCTAATGCTAGCAGAAGGTTTCAGGTTAAAACATGGTTTCTAACAACAGGGATGTTTGTATCATCAGATATTTTATTTTGTAGGACAAAAAAAAAAAAAAAGGTTTTGTGTTTTACATGATTAAATAAATGTGAAAATGTGATTAATTTTCTGACTATAATCTAAAACTCAAACTGTGATGTCCCTATTTTCCTCTTATCCTCCATTTCTTCTTTATTTCCTCTTTCTCGTTCTCTCACTTTTTTGCTTTTTCTTCTCCATTTCTTCCTCTTTTTCCTCTATTTTCTCTTTATGTTTCTTTTTTCATTCATGCAGCTTTAACTCAAAATTGTCTAGAAATATTTCCACAAAATCTGGATTTTATATTTTAGGAAAAAATCTCAGATTTCTACCAGACTTACACCTAGGTATAAGGTGTGTTTGGTTAATTATAATAAATAAAATCATATTAAAGCTGCAGTCAGTGATCCAAACGAAACAAAGCGGTTGGAACAAAAAAACCCAAACGCATGGAGTATGACTCATCATCACACATATCTGTTAACAATTAAATGTAAGCTAATAATATATTTTCATACTAAAGCTTTGTTTACACATAAACACGCTGATATTTACATCATGATCAGTTTAAAAACAGTGTTGTTGTCTTACTAAGACAAAATCTTAAATTTTCTGTGATTTTGGAATTTATAAGATAAATAAAAAGGAAATTAAAGAAACATTAATGGAATGATTAATAAAGATAAAAAAAATAAATCACATTTCTACGGATGAGAAGAAAGAAGAAAAGAAAAGAGGAAAATAGAGAAGACAGACCAAAAAAGAGAGAGAAAAAGGGGACAATAGAGAGGAAGGACTGAAAAGAGGAAGAACAGATGGAGAGTTAAAAAAGAGTGAAACACACACACACACACACACACACACACTCCTCCCTCTGCTCTCCCTCAGTCTGTGGAAATAAGGGCCTCCTCGTTGTCAGGAGCCGCTTGCTTGTTATTTTTTTCTCCTCGTCCTCTTTTGCTCTCTCTCTTTCTCTCTCTCTCTCTCTCGCCATTCATCCCTGCCTCGCTCGCCCTCCTCCTTGTCGTCCGCCGGCGTTCCGTCATGTGTGAAGGTATCGATTTGCCAGCGTTTAACCATCAAACTGCAGCTCCGCTTTTTAAACAACGTCTGACGGACGGATAGATGGAGCGACGGGGGGANATCAAACTGCAGCTCCGCTTTTTAAACAACGTCTGACGGACGGATAGATGGAGCGACGGGGGGAGGGATGAAAGACAAGGAAGATGAAGGAGAGGATTCAAGGAGATATGAAAAGAAGATAAAGAGGAGGAAGATGATGAGGATGAATCAAAGGGAGAAAGAAAGCAGGAGGAAAGGAGAGGAAGAGATGGAAAAGAAAATGGGAGGAGGAAGAGAAACAGAGTAAAGGAGAAGAGAAAGATGATGTGACAAGAAGGAAAGAAGACAGGAAGTAAGGAGGGAGGAGGAGTGGACAATGAAAGAAAAGGGAAAAGAAAAGGATAAATGTTGAAGCAGGAGGAGGAGAGAAGAAAAAAGAAGTCCAGGTTAAAATAAGAGGAGAGAGAAAAGGAAACAGAGGACACAAGTAGATGAGAAAAGGAAGAGAAGGATGAAAAAAGAAGGAGAGGACATAAGGAGACAGGATGGAAAGATGAAATGAGGAGGAGGAAAAAGGAAAACAGCAGGAGGAGAGGAAAAGAAGGGAAGAGTGAGGAGGAGGAAGATGAAAAAGAAGGGATGACAGGACAGGTGAAGTGGAAAGAAAAAATGGATGAAGGGATTTAGAAAGAGAAAGTGCAAAAGGAGGGAGAAAAAGAAAGGCAGAGACAAAAAAGAGATGGAGGGATTAAAGAGTGAATTCTTTAAAAAAAAAAGGAGTGAGATTGAGGATGAGTGGAGTGAGAGAAAGATGTAAAGGCATCAGGAGAAAGAAAGAAATGAGGGATTGAAAAGAGATGAAAGCACTGAAAAGGGAAAAAGGAAGGAAAGAGATGGAGGGATAAAAAACATTAAACAAGAAAGAGATATGGAGTGATGCAAAAAGGAGTGACTGGAAAGAAGAGAAAAACTAAAGAAGAGATCCTGTTTGGAGTGATGTGAGAAAAAAGACAAAGAGAGAGAGATGGAGTGATAGGGAAAAAAAATGAGTGTTAGTCTTTATGGAACCAAAGTTTGTCAACATTGATCTGTGTGTGTGTGTGTGTGTGTGTGTGTGAGTGTGTGAGAGAGATCTTTACTCTCACACACTCACACACACACACACACACACACACACACACACACACACGTCCGCGGGGTGTTAAGGCCGTTCAGTGGAGCATCTCTTCCTGCTGGTGTGTGAAAACAATAAGAGAGATGGAGCAGAGTGAAAAATCCATCCGTCCTGCTGAGAGAGAGAGAGAGAGAGAGAGAAACAGAAAGAGAGAGAGAAGTCGGTGTAAAACAGCTTTGATNTGAGAGAGAGAGAGAGAGAGAGAGAAACAGAAAGAGAGAGAGAAGTCGGTGTAAAACAGCTTTGATGATGATTCGTTGAAAACACGATTATTCAGAAATAAAGTATGTTTGTACAGAACGTGATGAATTTATTAAACAAAAATAAATAACCAGCTTAAAGGTTCCACTGACACTCCGAAGCATCGTGCACACACACACACACACACACACACACACACACACACACACACACAGCATTGATTTCCTCTCACCTCTCCATCTTCACCAGCTCTCCTTTTCATATATTTTTTCTTGTTTTGCATAATTTGATGGATCAGAAAAATCTGTTTCTACTCCACAATGATCTACTTTACTTTACTTTACTTTATTCTACCCTACTTTATTTTACTCTACTTGACTCTACTTTACTTTACTCTACTTGACTCTACTTTACTCTACTTTACTCTGCTTTACTCTATTTTATTCTACTTTACTTTACTTGACTCTACTTTACTTGACTCTACTTTTCTTTACTTTACTCTACTTTACATTACTCTGCTTTCTGCTTTACTCTACTCTACTTTGCTTTACTTTACTCTGCTTTACTTTACTCTACCCTGCTCTACTTTACATTACTCTGCTTTCTGCTTTACTCTACTCTACTCTGCTATACTTTACATTACTCTGCTTTCTACTCTACTCTACTTTACTCTACTCTACTCTACATTACTCTGCTTTCTACTTTACTTTACTCTACATTACTCTGCTTTCTGCTTTACTCTACTTTACTTTACTCTACTTTACTTGACTCTACTTTACTCTACTTTACTTTACATTACTCTGCTCTACTTTACTCTACCCTACTTTACATTACTCTGCTTTCTACTCTACTTTACTTTACTCTACTCTACATTACTCTGCTTTCTACTTTACTTTACTCTGCTTTCTGCTTTACTCTACTTTATTTTACTCTACTTTACTTTACTCTGCTCTACTCTACTGTACTCTACATTACTCTGCTTTCTACTTTACTTTACTCTACTTTACTCTGCTCTACTCTACTTTACTATACTTTACTCTGCTTTACTCTACTCTACTTTACTGCTCTACTCTACTTTACTCTATTTAAAAAAAGAAAAAAAAGAGGATTCACCCGGATAGTGTTTTGTATTTATAATATTTACAAACTGGTTTCCAGTAGATGCACCAAATTAAAGAAATCACAAATTTGAGGATCAGGAGGAGAACGCTGCTAGCTGTTAGCCGTTAGCTGTTAGCTGATGCTATAATAAATGATCCTGTATTTTAATGACAGTCAGCAGCAGACACAGGACAGATGAATGTGACATCAAGTTTGTTTGTAGCTTCATATGACAAACGATGTCAGAAAAGCTTTACAGTAATGTTCCGACCAAAGACGAGGACAAACGGAAAATGGGAGTTATGGGACAGCGATGGGGGGGAGGTCAGAGTCCCATGCAGGTGGGACAAACACACACACACACACACACNACACACACACACACACACACACACACACACACACACACACACACACACACACACACAATACAACTGACATTAGAAAACTGCGTGAAGATCAAGTAGAAAGAGTTTGTCTGCTGATGAACTCTGAATCCGTCATGGATCTGTTTGCTACTTTCAGCAGCTCTGTCCTCTTTGTCCACACCTCCTCTCCATCCCCCCCCCCNCCCCCCCCCCGGTTTCTCAGCCCTCCTCTCGTTCCTCATGTCTCCCTCTCTCCTCTCTCTGCTCCGGCCTTCACTGCTAATTAGTTTCAGAGGGAGAGGAGAGAGAGAGAGAGAGAGAGAGAGAGAGAATAAAAAGATTAGATTGATGAAAATGAGAATATTGTTACTATCATTACTACTGCAACTCATTTTACTATGATTATTACTGCAACTGCTGCCGTTACTCTAGTTTCTACTCTTATTACTGCTACTGCTAATACTACTACAATACTTCTAATACTAATTATACTAATTTCTACTTTCTCTCCCTCCTCTCTCCTCTCCCCTCCTTTCCTCTTCCTTCCTCTCCTCCTCCCCTTACAAGCACTCCTTCTGTTATACTAAAGCTAATAAAGTCATTACAGTATAATGATCATGTTTACTGCAAAAACGTGTTATTGTTGTCACTATTTGTATGACTACTACAAATACATACATATTACTGCGAAGCCTTTACACACCGGACACGAATAATTAGTACAAATTCACACCGTTTCATGTCAACCATCGGTTTCACATGATGAACTTGCAGCATTAATATTTTGGGATCAGTCTTGATTTTTCCAACTTTTCACCTGTGAATACAACAAATTAGACCAATCAAATCTGGTGACGTCACACGGCGGATCTCTGATTGTTTTGTGTCACAGAATTCAGTCATGTATGATAAAAAGGACAGAAAGCCTAAAGACAACGTGTGGAGGAGGATCGATGAAGGGTTTTATTATGATGATGATGGTCATGCAGACGTCCTGAGATGTGTCAGAAAAGCATCGTGATAAAACTTTATTTCCTGTATCAAGCCATGAAATTCTCTGTAATCTTTCCTCCTCGTTAGTATTGATGCAGAATCTCTGGTTTTTCAGAGTCCATTTATTTTGGAATGAACATTTATCAATATTCACAGAAATTGCCTTTAAACCAAGAGAGATTTGAATAAATGAGACAGAATCGCACATTTATCGGGATAAATATATTTACAAACCAGACGCGATTTAAAAATTTTTTTTTATGAATGTGTATTGCAGCTTCTGCTGTCACTATTCCTACTAAGTACTATTACCCATACTACTGTTAATATCACTACTATTACTACTGCTGCTACTACAACTGGTACTACGACTAAAACTATGACCACAACTAATACTTCTTCCTCTACTACGAGTGCAAATAAAACAACTTTGTCTGCAGCAGGAGTCATTTCTCCTCTCCTCAGTTAGGATCCTAATTGGACGATGAGAGGTGTCCGAGGGGCCCTCTGAGGGCCTGCGTGTGTGTGTGTGTGTGTGTGTGTCGGCAGTATGTATATCTTTGTGTGTCAGCATTTCGATTTTCTCGCAGCATCCCTCTCTCTTTCCCTCTCGCTGTGCGGAGGAGGAGGAGGAGGAGGTGTCACCCTGGTTACAGTTGCCGGCGGTGACAGGACAGCAGCTGCTCTCTCTCTCCTCCTTTTTCTCTGCATCTCTCTCTCTCTCTCTNTCTCTCTCTCTCTCTCTCTCTCTCTCTCTCTCTCTCTCTCTCTCTCTCTCTCCTCATCGGTCCAGAGGAGGAAACTCAGGGGAAATCATCACTATGTTTACTCTGACCTCCTCCCCATCGCTGTCCCATAACCCCCTGCTGCCCCTCCATCTCCCCGNTTTACTCTGACCTCCTCCCCATCGCTGTCCCATAACCCCCTGCTGCCCCTCCATCTCCCCGTACTGCTGTTTTCCGCCCCATGATGCTGGTTGTTAGACAGACAGACAGCAACACCCGCCTCCTTTCTCTTGTAAATTTGTGGCTTCCACTATTCTACCCATCCAAAGAAAAGAAGAAGGAAGAGGCGGAGGGGCGGAAAAAATGTCCCACAATTGGTTTTGATGTGAGGAGGGAGGGAGGGAGGGAGTAAAGGCCAGACAATTGGTGGCGAGGAATGGAAGGATGGAGGGGAGGAGGGGGGAGAAAAGAGGCCTTGAGAGGGCGATCAATGCGATGTTCACCTGCCGTCCACCTCCCCAATTTAAAGAGAAGGAGCGCTAACGATTTCCCAGCCAGCTCCTCCCGGCTGATGGAGAGGAGAGGAGACGAGAGAGGAGGAGAGGAAGGAAGAGGAAAGGAGGGGAGAGGAGAGAGGAGGGAGAGAAAGTAGAAAAATGAGGTTTCAGAGCAGTAATGCATATAGATGGGAGAGAAAGCATCGGAAAATTAGCTTTTAATGGTGGAATGCATGTCGTTAAAAAAGAAACGAGGAGGAAAATGACTTTTAATGTGAGTGTAGAGGAAGAATGGAGGAAAATGAGGATTTTAATGTGGGAATGCATACAGACGAGAGAAAATAACAGAATAATTAGGTGTTAAAGGCCAACAGAGAGAAGTTTGCTTTTAGATGCATGTAGTTAAGAAAGAAGCAGCAGAAAATAAGCTTTTATTGTAGAACTGCATATAAATTGGACAAAGATGGATGGAAAATTAGATAGAATGCATATAATTATGAAAAATAAGTTTTACCTTAATTAACTCTAATATATTACACATTATAATTAGATAAGTTCCATCTATTAATAAAAGATTAAATGTAAAAAAAAAAAAAAAANGTAAAAAAAAAAAAAAAAGAAGTTATAAAATCGTGCTACTAATTAGTGAATTGTTCTAAAAATGAAAATACATGTAATTTAGAACCAATCCTCAAAGTTTACAAGAAACAGAAAATGTAGAAGTGTGAGTATATTCTGTAATACTACATTACCTGGAAGCCGTACTTGAGTAAAAGTAAAAATAACTCATTAAATAACTACTTTTACAAGTAAAAATTCAGCCTGTAGGAAAAAAAAATACCTGATAAAAGTAATTAAGGAGCCGTTGTTAATTTTACTATTATTTTGATAATTAATGTACTTAAGTATTGAAAGTAAAAGTAAATTCATTTTAATTTCTCAGTAAAAGTCATTTTCTCCTTGGACTATATTTCCTGGCGGAGACGTACGTCATTGTCCATGTAGCTCCGTGTTTGATCAGTTAAAGTTACTTAAAAAAACAACCTAATAGATGTTGTGTGATGGATTATTTATCTCAAACACGTTTAACGTCTCTACAGGTTGATTTTTATACTACATATACATTTATACATATATACATTTTTACTGAAATGAACTGAAGCCAATGACAGTCTGGAAGGTAGGAAAAACAATTCTAATATTTACCGCTAAAGTAGTATGTTTTGGGAAATGGTTGTCAGTAACGGGAGACGTGTATATATTGGGCTCAAACATGCACAATCGTTGGTATGATCCTTTAAGTACGGTAACTAAGTATTTTTACTGCTATATTAGAGTACATTAGAGTATATCTGAGTATATTAGAGTATATCAGAGTATGTTAGAGTATGATTTTGTACTGTATCTGTGTGTTAACGTTACCGTGTCGCTGCAGGAATGACACAGACTAATTCCTGGACTTTTATTGGACTTCAGTGATTGTGAATCTGAATTGACTGTGTGTCATTGTCATAATATCAAACCTACAATAAGACACACTGATATGTCCGATCACCTCCCTCTTCCTCCTCCTCCTCCTCATTCTTCCTTTGACATATGTGACTATTCACGTTCCCGCTCTCCTGCCCCGGCCTGTCACTCCTGTCAATATGATTATTCCTCTCCCTAATTGTAGTCAGAGAAGAGGAGTAAGGAAGAGGATGAGGAGGAGGAGGAAGAGCAGGAGGTGATAATTGTCACTGTAGAGAAAGGCAAGACTCCCTGTCGTTACCGCCGGGTCAATATGGCCGATGTGGCAACGGTGGCGAGGACAGCTGATCTACACATGATGTGTCATTAATGTGCTGCAGCAGAAATTTGGTGTTTTTTCACTTTCAGCAGCTCAAAGCTGACGAAGATTTTACACGTTTAAAAAATGATGTTAAAACGACAAATTTAGAGAAACGAGCCGCCTGAGTGCTGCAAATGCTTCAGAATGTAAGATGTGTAATGTCTTCACGGGAACTGGGCTGGAAAATACAGCCTTTATACCGTCATATCTAAGGTATGTTCAAAACAACATGAACAGCGTTGTCATGGTGATTTTAGAACTAAATAATACTACAAACTGTACCAGCATGAGTAAAAATGAATCAGAGTAAAAGTAGAAACAGTAGAGTTTTCCAGTAAAAGTAGAAATAATAAATGCTGTAATATTTTAGCTTGTAAACAGTAACTCAGATTAGCTTTAGCTGCTCGTCTTCAGCCGTTATAAAACATCAATAAAATGACTGATGATGTCATCAGGTCTGATCTTTGGCAGGTTATGATGCTAATTAGCCTCTATGATGCTAAACTTAAATACGCTCTGAAGTCCAAATCCACCACAAGACAAGAACTCAGCTGAAGTTAGCACAGTGGATAAGCTAACACTGTTCATACATCAAACCAAAAAGTCACCACCTGTCAATATGAGCTAATTTCACTCCACCATTAGCTTGTTCTGTCACAGGAAGTACAGCTCACTAACGCTCCAGCTATGCTTGACTGAGTCAGCATCACTTCCTGTTTGTTTTGTGTCTCTAATCATCTGATTGGCTCTCCTCCTCATGTGACTTTCTTGGTATTCACCAGGTGTTTCTGCTTCAGGTGGAGAAGCTAATTTGTTGTGTTTCCACCTTTAGCTTTTAGCCTGTTAGCTTGTAGCTGAATCATTTCAAACAACAGGAAATAATTCATCAGACACTGAGCTACTACTTTCAGACATTATGTTTAGTTTCTTCTTGTTGCTCATGATATGAAAATTCATCAACACGTCACCAGACCATGATATTTTTGTGATATGAAGATTTGTATCGTGTAAAATCGGTATTATTATCGGTATTATTATCGGTATTATCGTGAACAGTTTGATGTAGCACAGCCCTCTTTGCATCTTTCTCCAGCAGAAAGACCCAAACTCTCCACAAACCATTCCAAAACCTTTTCACAACGTAGTGATATAACTTGAACAAGTCCTGGTGAAAACACGTGTGTACAACACGGTTAAAAGTACCGATGGCTCCGCCTACTTCCTGTTAGCTGATGTGCTTGGTTGCTGTTTAATATTCAGATTTTAGTTAAAAGACGCTCTAAAGAATTCACTTTTCAGAAAAAGCTAACTGCTCTGCTAGCGTGAATGAGTACTGACCTCTGACCTCTGGCTAATGGTTTTACGCTATGCTAAACTTAGCTTGATGTCGTGTGCAGGTTAGCTGTTAGTTCTCAGCCAGTTTGAAGCTCGACTCTGTTTGACGACGTGTTTGCTGTTGACCTTTAAACAACTCTGTCCCATCATCCTCTGCTGCTGTTCCCCCGCAGGGACACACACACACACACACACACACACACACAGTTATACTGAGAAACAAAGGATACACAGTCTCACAAACACACACACTCATGCATGTAAATAGGTTACTGCAGGCAAGGGAATACACACAGTATACATGTATGAACACACACACACACACACACACACAGAGGCATCGCTGTCTGAGGTTTGGTGGTAATGAGGCCTGTCATCCTTCCACAGCCTCCTTCTCTCTCTCCCTCTCTCTCCCTCTCTCTCTCTCTCTCTCTCTCTCTCCCCATTGATCCTCTAGCTGATCCCCAATATAACAACTAGCGGTCTCTGTGGGAGCCTCCCCTCTTTCCTCTCCTCCTCCTCCTCCTCCTCCTCCGTTCCTCCTCGACACTCCTCCCTCTGGACCATTTAAAAACCTACCACTGCTTTCTCTCTCTCCCCTCCTTTCTGTCTCTATCCCTTTCCGTTTCTTTCCCTTTTTTTTCTCTCTGCTCTCCGTCTGTCGGCTGGTTCGTCACGTTCAGACGGTCTTGTTATAACGGCTGTCGGGGGCGGGGCCAGTCTGTCCGTCTTAAAAAACCCAAAACCAAAACAGTAAACGAGTGGAGAAACAGACGTTTCAGAGTAAAGAAAAGAGGATCAGAAAAACTTCTCAGCGTTTTTGTGAGAAGTCTGTAAAACTAAAACTGCAACTGAAAATTATTTTCATCTTCGTCACTCGTTTACTACTCACCTGGATCAGGTGAGCTCCCCTGATGTAGGCCATCAGGTGAGCGGGACATAAGAAGTGCTGAGGGTCTCCAGGATTAAAGGAGCATACCGCTGATCATTTAAATAAATAATAAATACAAGCCACATACACGTTAAGGTACTGACAACCATTCTCCAAAATATACGACTTTAATGATAAATTTTAGATTGTTTTTCCTACCTTCCAGACTATCATTTGTTTTAGTTCATTCTAACACAACATAAAAATCTTCTTGTAGAAACATGCTGAAAGAAAAAAAAATCCATAACTTTATTTAAATGATCCAAGATGAAGCTGCATGGAAGACGATGTATTCCTCCGCCAGGAAATATAGTCCCAGGAGAAGACGACTTTTACAGAGAAATCAAAATGGCCGTGTCTGCAATCGTGTAAAAGTGTTAAAGGTGAAACATGTAATTTTAAAGTGTTTGTATCACCTGAACATTTGATTTTAAAAGAAGGAAACATGCAGGATCGGCAGTATGGTCCTTTAATGGCCCTTTAATTTGTTGTACCTCAGAATTCAGGCCTGTGACTTTTAGACATGAAGATTTCGTTTCTTCGTGTTTTCATGATGTGAAACTTCATCAACACGTCGTCACAGGCCTCAGCATCACGCCACACGTTTTTACCATGTAAATATGACACCGTATGATCATGAATCAGCCCTGAATGATTTTTTTTCCAGATTCTGATTGGACTTCACAGCATCCTGATGGTTTGGAGATAAAAACGGTGCTTGTTGCTAAAAATACGGCTTATTTTCTTAATTTGTGGAAGTTGACTTTTTGCAGGACAGCCTTGATCTATTTCACTGTTTTCTGTCGACTCGCGGCGTCCTCCAGAGAATTCTCCTCTCACTCTGACCTTTGTGTTCCGAGATGTTTTCCTCCCGTGTGTGTGTGTGTGTGTGTGTGTGTGTGTGTGTTGTAGAACAGGGGAAAACAAATCACCGGCTGTAGTTCTCATTAGCAACAGTTTTGTGTCAGCGCTGACAGATCAGCTGTCAGCCTGCAGCCTTCCTCTCACCTTACTCACCATCATTACCACGCTTAACGCCCCCAAACAAGCCCCGCCCACAACAAACACCATCACCTGCCTGATCACGCTCTGTGGATTCATCTGGACAAAGTCTGAAGGGGTTTTTATGTTTTATATTACTGTTATTGGCTAGAGGCTGGTTTATGATTAAATTATTTTATTTATTGTTTTAGTTTTCCTGTTATTTTTCAAATCCTCTAATCTTTCAAAGTCAAATTTTCAGGTGATACACACACCTGAAAATTCAGTTATTCAACTTCTAACACTTTTACACGATTGTAGAGGGCACGGTTGCTTGAATTTCACGGCTGTCTTCTCCTGGAGCTATACTTGCTGGCGGAGGCATACATGGTTTTCTTGCACGTTAAGTTCCCATCAACCATTTTCCAAAACATACTGCTGGAGTAGTAAATATTAGAATTGTTTTTCCTGCCTTCCAGACTGCCATTGGTTTCAGTTCGTTCTCGTACGACATAAAAATCAACTTGTAGAAGCTTGAAATAAGTAATTCAATGTTTAACGCAACGTTTATTAAATGTTTTTCGGAGTCACTTTATTTGCCGTATAAACCCGCATATAAGCCGACCCTGATGTTGTTCCATCAGTTTATTTGTTTAGCAAATTACCTGTTTTCTGGGTATTGTCATAGTATTCCTGTGATTTTCTGAAAATAATCCACGCACCGGTAAACATGGTATTAATAAATATGATGATGATATCATGATATTTATTTCGGCAGCTGATGACTGTAACTGACCAATCACAGCAGAGCTTACTGGCCGCCACAAAATGTGCTGGATAAGACGTTTAGTCAGGAAATATTTCCACCTGGAAATTTCCTTCTCTGGGATCTAATCTGAATTTCNATAAGACGTTTAGTCAGGAAATATTTCCACCTGGAAATTTCCTTCTCTGGGATCTAATCTGAATTTCTCGTCTATAAGCCGACCCCCGATTAGCTTTGTGATGTTTGATAATAAAAACTCAGCTTATACTCGAGTATTTATGGCAACTGATCCAACATGGAGCCGCAGGGAGACGGTGTATTTACAGGAAATATAGTTCCAGGAGAAGACGACTTCTACATTCAGACATTCCTGTTAGCAGGTGAAACATTGATTTTTAAGTTGGGTGTTTTATATTTAGCATCATAATGTTTATACAAGTAGTATTGATTGTGCGTAAACATGAAAAATCACTGGTATGGTCCTTTAAGACATGTTAAAAATAACACAAAGATCACAAACAGCAGAATGAAGTCTTGTGTTGTGTTTATTGTAGAAAACACGCTTGTTGGCACTTTCTGCTCCTGTTACCGCAAAGAAAACAGAATTTCTGATATGTTTGAACATTTTAACTCAGATCACATGATGTCAAATAAACCAATCAGGGAAACAGAAACAAAGTCAAAACAGGTAAAAAAAAAAACAAAAAAAACAAACAAAAACATGTTAAAAACACAGAAAGAGTCTCAGTACAGGAACTTTTCATCATGTGCAGTTTGTGCTCATTTTTGCAGAAAAGGAAAGGAAACGTGTCATAACATGTAAAGAAAATAAATTTCAGTTAAATAAAAAAAGTTTGTTTTTATTGATGCAGCGAGTAAAAAACGACTTTTCTCTTGGCGAATACTTAACAGTGTTAAAGTGCTGAAATGCTGTTTGTTACTTGCTACAGTTGCTGAGATTTTTTGCATATTGTGTTTATCGTCAAACTTCATGCTGCAGTCGTAACTAAGATATGAAAATACGAAGTGCAAAATTTGTAAAATTGGCAATTATATTATTAACATTTGGCAATAAGACGTAAATAGTTGCTACACAGTCATTTTGTGTTTGTGTGAAATGATCTGTCAGATCTGGGGTCAGAGCACCAAATTTCAGCTAAAACAATAAAAAAATTTAACTTGTAAATAAGCATTTAATTTTAATTTGTGATTTGAAATGATTCAGATTTTGTTTTAATTTGCCTCGTGTGTTAATGATGATGCTAACTGATGCTAATCAGACATACATGCTACAAGCATAGTAATGCTTCTAAATTATAGAAGCAGGAACCACAGTGAATGCAATAAATACTCAAAATATATTTAAATTCTACTGAAAAAGTACAAGAAAAGCTAAAAAATAATTAGTTCCTCATAATTATAAATAATTATGAGCGTTCTTTTTCTTGATGAAGGACGTAAACACATGGAGGTCAAACGAAGGACAAACTAGTTTCTAAAGAAGCTGAAATTTCAGTGGTGGGAGGTTTAAATCTGACAGCGATGATGATGATGATGATGTGTAAACGTGTTGAAACGTGCTTCCTGTGCGTGTTTTGTCTCTACCAGCCCTCCACCTCCACCACGAACGGCTCTTTAACGGGAATCCTGCCGCTGTTGACGATGACGCACTCCGTGTACGGAAGGTTTCTGTCGTTGGTGTCCTGAAGCTCGATGGTGTGAACCACAGCCTGAACAAACACACACACACAAACCAGAGGTCAGACTCACAAAACTACACAACACATAGACACACAAAACTACTACACACCATGTAGATGCACAAAACAGCTACACAACACGTGTACGTATGAGTATGGAGGAGATGATCCGTGAGTCACGCCGCTTTCAGATCTTAGATCGTTTGTTCTGGTCTGAATCAGGAGTAAACTGTTGGTTTGGTTCAGTTTCACACAGAAAAACATCCAATCAAAGCAAAATATATCAGCTGAAGTCATGTGACAACACTCTCTCTGCTGATTGGTCAGAAATGTCTGGAGGCAGAGAAATAAAATCCAAACAGGAACAGGAAAAAACAGGAACGTTTTTGATTTATTTCCTCAAACCCAGACTTTGCTGTTTCCTGCTTCAAAAAGACACGTTTCATCAGCAGCGCCCTCTGGTGGACATGTCTGTGTCAGCGTCAAAACAGGAAAGAAAATACTAATTATGTGCTTAATAAAAACTAATGTAACCGCTGCTTTTATCGTCTGATTTCTACTTGGATTTTTCTATTATTGATTTTTTTCTGACAATTTTCACTGACGTTTGTTTTCACTTCCTCTCATGTTTTTTGAGGTTTGTTGTTGTTTACAGGTTTGACAGAAATGCTGCAGTTTTCACGAGCCGCAATTTGTCGTTCTGTCTAGTAAAGCGTTTTTTTTACAGTGCAGCATTATACGGTGTAATGCCGTGCTCGTGTAGCGCCATGCTTGTGCAGCAGCATGCTCATGTAGCGTTGAGCTATGTATTATTATTATTATTATCATTATTGAGCTATGTAGCAGCATTCTCGCTGTGTTTGTGTAGAAGGGTGCTCGTGTAGCGCCGTGCTCGTGTAACGGCGTGCTCATGTTGCAGCATGCTCATGTAGCACATATTTGTGTAGTGGCATGCTCATGTAGCAGCGTGCTCGTGTTGAGGCGTGCTCGTGTAGCAGCGTGCTTATGTTGCGGCGTGCTCGTGTTGCGGCGTGCTCGTGTAGCGGCGTGCTCGTGTAACACCATATTCGTGTAGCGGCATGCTCACCATTCCGTCCAGGACTTTACCAAAAACCACGTGCTTCCCGTCCAGCCACGGCGCCTTAGCAGCGAGGATGAAGAACTGAGAGCCGTTGGTGTCTGGACCAGCGTTCGCCATGCTGACCTAAACAACGACACACAACAGAAAAATATATAAACAACAAAAACGACATTTCAGTCGCTGATCGTTTATGAATAAATTATTAAGCCGCAGCATTTTCCTGCTTAGAGAAATGTTTCCTTTAAAACATATTTCAGACTTCTTCATTTCTGAACTGTTTATTATGATTAAACCCTATGAGACCAAACCTGTAACTGTGTGTGTGTGTGTGTGTTCACCCAGCCTGCTCCCAGGTGTTTGAGCTGGAAGTTTTCGTCGGTGAAGGTCGTCCCGTAGATGCTGTGACCTGCAGAGAAACACGCCACAACTCTTTTTTGCATGTTTGTTCTGTTTTATTAATAATCATATTAGCCACCTAGCCACTAGTAAACATGTCCTGCTAAAGGACCATACCGGTGATTATGCATGTTTGAGCCCAAAATAAAAAACCTGCATACATATTAACATTACTGACAACCATTTTACAAAACATAAAACCATATTTTAGTTTTCCTGTTATTTTTTAAATCCTCTAATCTTTTAAAATCAAATATTCAGCTGATTCAAACATCTTAAAATTACGTTTCACCTGCTGACACTTTTGCACGATTGTAGAAGTGATGCTCATTTTAATTTCTCTGTAAAAGCCATCTTCTCCTGGGACTATATTTCCTGGTGGAGAAATACATTGTCTTCCATGCAACCCCTTATTGGATCAGTTAAATAAAGTTATTTTAATTTTAATATTAAATAATTTTAATAAAGTTATTTTATTTTAAATAAAGTTATTTTGACAAAAAAAACCTAACTGACGTGTTTTTTGCTGTGATGGATTATTAACCTTAAATGTGTTTCAAGTCTGTATAAGTTCATTTTTTATAGAGTACAGGAATCAAACTGGTAGTCTGGAGGGTAGGAAAAACAATTCTAATATTTACTGCTAAAGTCATATGTTTTAGAAAAAGGTTGTCGGTAACAATGATTGTATGTATTGGGCTCAAACATGCACAACCGGTGGTATTGTCCTTTAGCTGGTCCTTTAGGCCCTGTGACCCCGTCCTGACCTCCGGTTCCATCTCCAGTGGTGAAGTCTCCGCCCTGGACCATGAAGTCTTTGATGACTCTGTGGAACTTGGTGCCTTTATAACCGTAACCTTTCTGTCCACACACACACACACACACACACACATAATGANCTTGGTGCCTTTATAACCGTAACCTTTCTGTCCACACACACACACACACACACACACATAATGAACATTTTTACATTCATGACAGCGAGAGGATATTTTCGTTGGAGACCTGGAGTGATGATGTCATCGTACCTCTCCAGTTGCCAGGGCAACAAAGTTGTTGACAGTTCGAGGCACAACTTCCCCGAACAGGCCGATGACGATCCGCCCGACCTCGTGACCCGCTACAGTGATGTCAAAAAACACCTGGACACACACACACACACACACACTTGACTTAAACACTCAGTATATCAAGGTGTTTGATGAAATATTACAAAAGTAGAATATTTTACATGTTTAATATTCTGTCATGTTTTATTTCTCTGCACACATGAAAAATGATCAGCTGATATTAACATGATCAATACGACTATCATTCATAACAGTTTGATTATTTATAATACAAGCTGCTGATACGGAGCCTCATCGTTTTAGCTTGGCTTTAAAAAGTGTGTGTGTGTGTGTGTGTGTGTGTGTGTGTGTTTTCACATTAAACACACTCAGATGGAGACAGTGTTTGAAGGCCTGCAGAGAAACGCATTGCGCATGAATGGACACGTGTACGCTGTGTGTGTGTAAGATTCCGTCATTCCTGCCCGCTGATAACGGACACGTCGTCTCTCGTTCCCTGTGTGCGTGTGCGCCGTTATTCCGCTCCGGCGGCTCCCTTAAGACTCGGATCGCTGTGAATGCGGCGGGACGCCTCACCTTCTCGGTCACTTTCGGTCCCGTCCGTGACGCGGATCCAGACACGGCGTGCAGGAAAGCGGCAGAGAGGAAGAGGAAGGCCGATAAAAGCCTCCGGAGCTTCATCTTACCGGAGAAAAGGCGGCGACGGGCACCGTGCGGGGAGAAATCACAGCGGCTCACAGCTGGGAGGCTGACCGGGAATCACAGCTCCCAACCCGGCTACATCACAAAACCACACCCCCTGTGGGCCGAACCTGGAACAAGACCTCCTACTGGGGGGGGGGGGGGGG
>VXCM01006270.1:62886-83862 GCA_014773175.1 Lucifuga dentata
GAGAGGAGAGGAAGAAAGAAGAGAGGAGAGGAAGAAAGGAAAGATGAGAGAAAAGGAGAGAGGAGAGGAAGAAAGGAAAGATGAGAGAAAAGGAGAGAGGAGAGGAAGAAAGAAGAGAGGAGAGGAAGAAAGGAAAGATGAGAGAAAAGGAGAGAGGAGAGGAAGAAAGGAAAGATGAGAGAAAAGGAGAGAGGAGAGGAAGAAAGGAGAGGAGAGGAAGAAAGGAAAGATGAGAGAAAAGGAGAGGAGAGGAAGAAAGAGGAGAGGAAAGGAAGAAAGGAAAGATGAGAGAAAAGGAGAGGAGAGGAAAGGAGAGGAAGAAAGGAGAGGAGAGGAAGAAAGGAAAGATGAGAGAAGAGAGATGAGAGGAGAGGAAGAAAGGAGAGAGGAGAGGAGAGGAAGAAAGGAGAGAAGAGAGGAAGAAAGGGGAGAAAAGGAGAGATGAGAGGAAAGGAAGAAAGGAGAGGAGAGGAAGAAAGGAGAGAGAAGAGGAAGAAGGGAGAGGAGAGGAAGAAAGGAAAGATGAGAGGAGAGGAGAGGAAGAAAGGAGGGAGGAGAGGAAGGAGAGGAGAGGAAGAAAGAGAGAAGAGAGGAAGAAAGGAAAGATGAGAGAAAAGGAGAGGAGAGGAAAGGAAAGGAAGAAAGGAGAGAGGAGAGGAGAGGAAGAAAGGAGAGAAGAGAGGAAGAAGGGAGAGGAGAGGAAGAAAGGAAAGATGAGAGAAGGAGAGATGAGAGGAGAGGAAGAAAAGAGAGGAGAGGAAGAAAGGAAAGATGAGAGAAAAGGAGAGATGAGAGGAGAGGAAGAAAGGAGAGAGGAGAGGAAAGGAAAGGAGAGGAGAGGAGAGGAAGAAAGGAGAGAAGAGAGGAAGAAGGGAGAGGAGAGGAAGAAAGGAGAGAAGAGAGGAAGAAGGGAGAGGAGAGGAAGAAAGGAAAGATGAGAGAAGGAGAGATGAGAGGAGAGGAGAGGAAGAAAGGAAAGATGAGGAAAGGAGAGCTGAGAGGAAAGGAAAGGAAGAAAGGAGAGAGGAGAGGAAGACAAGGAGAGAAGGCTATGTAGCCTGTATCCCAGTACAAGGCGACTTTTAGCGAGAAATTAAAAACCATCATGTCTTCTATAATCATCATTTAAAACCTTAAATTTAAGGTGTTTGTATCACCTGAATATTTGATTTAGAAAACATGAGGGAATTTAAAATAAGTGTTATGTTTTGTAAAATGCTTGTCAGTTGCGTATCATGTATGCAGATAGCATTCATTTAAACGTCCAAAAATCAGTATCGTCCTTTAATAATTTTCAAATTTGTCCCAATAAATCCTGGAATTAACAGGAAACAATGGCAGTCTGGAAGACAGGAAAAACAATTCTAAACTGGCGGTATGGCCCTTTAATAGCAGCTGTTAGCTCCTCTGCATTTACAACGATGTAAAAATGATAAAAACGATGTATAAAATGTAAAAATATCAGCTTTTATAATTATCACGTAATTTCAGGACAAAAAGAGACGCTTCGTACGCTCGGATGGTTTTTATTTTTTCTTCCTGATTGGTAATCAGAACTCAATCTGCAGCATTTCCTGTTTACAATAAACAGGAAGATGAATTCATATTACAGCTTTAAAACACTTTTACTGCTTTAAAAACAAACAGAATAAAACTCCCTGATGAGTACACGTCTGCAGAGATGAATTATAACAGCCAGCCGTGACCTTAATGCACACGCACGCACACACACACACACACACACACACAGGTTATCGGCCTCCTGTCAAAGCGGCCGTCCATTCGTCTTTCCTTCCCCTCGTCCTCTGAATTAATTAAGCAGAAATGTAAACGTTTTAATTGAATGTCAAAGCGGGACGTTAACAACATGCTGCTATGTAAATGAAAGTGACACGGGCTGGATATGTACACCTCAAGGTTACACGCGTGTGGGTGTGTGTGTGGGTGCGTGCACGTGTGGGTAAATGAACGTTTTAATTGAATTAACATCAGATTCGTGCTAACTAAACCCACCTGGATTTAAACCAATAAGGCCTTATTTAGCTCAATATGCAAATTAACCCTTTAAAGCTTGATTTCTGGCTTAAAGGATCATACCGGTGATTTTGTATGTTTGAACCTAATCTATTCAGTTTTCATACGTTATGTTACTGACAATCATTTCCCAAAGGATAAAACCGTATTTCAGCTTTCCTGATATTTTGCTAAATCTCTTAATCTTTCAAAATCAAATATTCAAGTGATACACCCACCTTAAAAATCCATGTTTCTCCTGCTAATAGTTACACAGCCTTATGAAGTCACGGTCCTTTAAATTTTTCCATAAACGCAGGTCTTCTTTTGGGACTATATTCCCCGGTGGAGGCATACATTCACTCCACGCTTTTTATTGAGCTTAAACACTAAAATTACATAACTTCTAAAAAAACCTGAATACACGTCTTGTTGGTGATGATGGATTACCTATCCCAAGAACGTTTACAGTATCAACAAGTTGATTTTAATAGCAGAATGAACTGAAACCAATGGAGGTCTGGAAGGTAGGAAAAACATTTTTAATTCACTGTTCCAGTAGTATGCTTTGAGAAATGATTGTCAGAAATGTTACATGTATGAAAACTGAATATATTAGGCTCAAACATTCGGTATGGTCCTTTAAACTTATTAACTCATGTTGAGGTCAGTTTTCAGTCTCTGTGTTTTTTTGTCGTTGTAACTGATAAACTGCAGCTTTTGCAGTTTTTTCTCCTAAATCGATGAAATTAAAGTCTCTACTTCCTCTAAATTGATATGATCTAATATTTTTCTGCGTTGTAATCTTAATAATTGTTGCGTGACCGCGGTTCGTCTGCGTGTTGCGGCGGCTGAGCTGCAGCGTGGCTCAGAGGTAAAGCAGCAGCNCCGCGGTTCGTCTGCGTGTTGCGGCGGCTGAGCTGCAGCGTGGCTCAGAGGTAAAGCAGCAGCAGAATTCCTGTTTTCATGCGCTGATTAATGACTTTCTGAAGCAAAGCGCATCGTGGTGGCCGCACGATCAATAAATTAACTGCCCAAATTCATCATTTTCTACAATAAAAGCTAATTATTTAGACGGCTGCAGGAAAAGAAAAAACAATATTAACAAGAGTTCATTTAGGGAAGCCGCGTTCCTGCTGTACGTTAACATGCATGTACACACGTTTATATCCAAACATGTATGTTCACTTACATGTTACACTTAATCATTTATACGACACGATTAAAAAACATTTAAACAAACAGGATGAGACAAGTTTTAACCAGTTTTAAAGACACATGGAGACATTTTTAAAGGACCATACCAGTGATTTTGCATGTTGAACCCCAGTACATACAACAAACATATATATTACTGATAAACAATTTACAAAACATAAAACTGTATTTTAGTTTTCCTGTTATTTTTTTTAAATCTCTTAATCTTTCAGAATCAAATGTTCAGGTGATTCAAACACCTTAAAATCAAAGGTTTTGCCTTCTAACCCTTTTGCACGATTGTAGATTTCATTTATTTTTTTGGTAAAAAATGTCTGCTCCTGGGACTATATTACCTGGCGGAGTAATATGACATCTTCCATGTTGCTCCATGCTGGATCAGATAAAGTTACTTAAGCAAAAAAGAAAGTCGACATAACAGACAATGTTTGCTGTGATGATTATTTATCTCAGCAAGTTTATTTTTAAGCCATACTGCAATGAACTGAAACCAATGACAGTCTGGAAGGTAGGAAAAACAACTCTAAAATTTACGTCTAAAGTCATATATTTTGTAAAATAGTTGTCATGGATTGTCTATTGGGCTCAAAACATGATCGGTGGTATGGTCCTTTAAAGAGGCTGTATGTATAAAAGCCTGTGTTCACTCAGTGTGCATGAAGGTGCTGCAGCTGTTTAAGTCGATATTAAATGTTTTATTTTATTCTGAAGGTTTTGAACTTTAAGGGGAGATAAACGTTAAAATGACAGCTTCCATCGGCGGAGGTGTTGCAGGTGACCCTGCAGGTCAGAGGCTTTACCTCTACCAGTTTTTTGTTCTCCCAGGCAGAGAGCTGATAGGCCGGCCGGTCGGCCTATCAGACGGCCTGTTATTGCTCCACATTCCTCCGTGCTGAAAATGTCGCTTTAAGCCGACAAGAGCTCATTTTCAGACGCTTATGTTTGTGTTTTTGTTCGTTATCAATCTACCCGAGGACCCGAGGATGACAAATGGGGCCTGTCAGGGCGACGCCAGTCATAACAAGACACGCGCGCGCACACACACACACACACACACACACACATATTTTCAGGNCGCCAGTCATAACAAGACACGCGCGCGCACACACACACACACACACACACACACATATTTTCAGGCATTTTAGCTGACATTCTTATCCACAGCAACTTACAGTGACTGACATATATACACATGTAGCTTTGTGTGTGTGTGTGTGCAGCAGCAGACGGGTGGGAAAAGTCGAGGTCGTGGATAACAGAAACACAATGAGCTCGCCTGTAATCTATCTTATCTGTACACACTCACCTACTACACACACACACACAGAGAGAGAGAGAGTACATTATTTCCCTGTGAAATGTGAAGGTGGAAATAGTAGGAAAGGAGAGAAGGAACGGAGGAAGCAGAGAAGTAAGACCTTTCCTTGCCAGGCTCACATCTTTTCAATCATCCCCTGCACATCTGAGAAGATTTTAAATGAGTATCAACAACATATGCACATTTAAATACGAGTAGCTTTAACATCCATCCATTATCCATCCATCCATCCATGTTTCACCACTTATGTAGTTCTGGGTTGCAGCGCTAACAAGCTAAGCTAAGTAGCCCAGATGTCTGTCTCTGTAGCCATGTCCTCCAGCTCTTCCTGCAGGATTCCAGAACATTCCCTGCTGGGATGTAAAATTGCTGCAACAGATTCTGGCTCCGCCTCTTTTTCTCCTCTCAGCTCAACGCGCCCAAAACGTCTTCAGGAGGAAGGCGGCGTCCTGATGTCCAGACACCTTGAGGAGGAAGCTCATTTCTACCGATTAAATCTGAGACCTGATTTTTTTTGGACAGAGGTCATGACCTCAGAGACATTTGGTTCTTTAAACTGAGAGATTTGCCTTCAAGCTCTGATCTCTTTACCAGAAGTCAAAGTCCATGATTGTCTACAAATCTCTACAAGGACGGCGTGGCCTACCTGAATTTCCTCATTCAGCTTGATGCTCTGCTAATCAACCTCCACGTCTGACTGGACTATGTTCTTCTGTGGTTCCTCCAAGTTTCCAGCTCATTTCCACCTGAATCTGTCTCCATCTTTAAAAAAACCTAAAGATCGACTCTTCCACCATCAGAGAGCGCCTCAGGCCTGGTTATGACGTGACGGTGGGCGTGGAGGCCATGCATGGAGCCCTGAATCAATGCGAACAGCAGCTGTGTGACAGAAATGCAACTTCGTCGCCGTTTGGCCGAGCGAAGAGGCGTGAAGGAAGGGAGCCGGAAAAGGAGTAATGGCGAGTACATTTGAGGAGTGACTGGCAGAGGAGGCTCAACGCTCTTCATCCATCAGGGGTCAGAAACAGACAAATGACCGCCAAGTCCTGCAGAAGATACTTTGGGTCTGAGGAACGTTCCTGTGAAGTAGAAAACTCTGAAGACCTGAACTGCGGTCTCTGCAGCTTCCTGTCAGAGAAACAGAGAAACTTTCCTTCTGTTTGTGGCGGTAAAGAGCACGGTCGCCATGAAAGATGAGAATATCACGATGAATGATGGTCTGTTTTGTATTGCATGACGTCCATGCTGCTATGTCAGGCCCTGACCTTTAACCTTTAACCTTCCATACCTACAACCCTCTGACGCTCAGCGGAACAGGAACTTCACTTGATGGTGTTTATTCTCCAGATTTTCTCTTCCAGCTTGTTGCTGCTGTCAGTAAAGATCAGCGGTTCTCAAAATGTTTGACATCAAGCAGCAAAGATCTGAAACCACCTACAAGTCTGAAACCACCTACAAGTCTGAAACCACCAACAAGTCCAAAACCACCTACAAGTCCGAAACCATCTACAAGTCCGAAACCACCTACAGGTCCGAAACCATCTACAAGTCTGAAACCATCTACAAGTCTGAAACCACCAACGTCCAAAACCACCTACAAATCCGAAACCATCTACAAGTCCAAAACCACCTACAGGTCCGAAACCATCTACAAGTCTGAAACCACCTACAAGTCTAAGTCCGAAAAACCCAAATGAGTCAGTGTGCAGTTACTTCCACACAGAGAGAGGTGTGTGTGTGAGAGAGAGAGAGGAAAAAGAGAGAGGAAGAGAGAGAGAGGAAGAAGAGTCGGAGAGAGAGGAAGAAAGAAGAGAGAGAGAGGAAGAAGAGAGAGAGGAAGAAGACAGGAAGAAAGAAGAGAGTCAGAGAGAGAGTCAGAGAGAGAGAGTCAGAGAGAGAGAGAGAGAGAGTCAGAGAGAGTGAGAGAGAGAGAGAGCTCCGCTCGGTAGTTCGGGCTCCGTAGCACCGCAGGACGCATTGAAGTGTCCCGCTCTCCTCGATGGTTCACCGGGACAAACCTTCCACCGCTGCCCGGAAAACAGCGCTTAGGAGCCGGATCCAGTCTGACAGCAGTAAGCCTCTTTAGCTCCAGCAGCTTTTCTCTCCTCCAGAGGAAAAACAGCGGAGCCTTCCTGCTCCTCACGCCGCCTGGCGCTGCCTCTGCCCGGCCGCGGACAGACCTCCGCACCGCTGATCTCACCGGGACTTACAGCGTTTTTCCTTTCAACAACTTTTATTCTCTCCGGCTTTTATCAGCTCCAGTTAGAAACTAATCCAAAGTGTGCGTGTGGGCGTGCATACGCCTTGTTCGTGCGCTTGTCGTGCGTAAAATCCGCGTTTAACGGCATCGGAGAGAGAAGTGTGTTTATTGTGAGTTTTTACTGAAGTTTATCCGCTTTTATTCCATAAAACAGTTTAATCTGCTAAAAGAGCAGAGCTGCTGAAACAGACTTTATCTTCCGCTTCAGACTAAAAGCCTTTAGAAGTAAAATGCTGCTGAAGATGATGATGCTTCGTCACTTCAGATTTAACAGTTTAATGCAATAAAAGCAGGTAAGCAGAATATTATTAATATTCACCTTTAGAAAGGAGGTAAAGTGTTTCTGAAGCAGAAAATCTATTGATGTGGAATCTTCACATCAGAGAAAAATCTGTGTTTTTTCCTCCTGAAACACCTGAAACTTTGGTTTTTATGTTATAAAATATGTTTAAATGCAGGAATCATATGTGAAGCTGATTTCCAGAAACATAAAATTAAAAGAGTTGATAAATCAGATTAAATATCAGAAATGTAGATTAAATGCAACAAGATCAAACTAAATGTTCATTTAAACGCACTGCGTGTTTTTAATGTTCTGCAGGATAAAAGCTTTAGTTTTATGCATCTCATGATGTGAAGAAAAAAATGCAAATATTTACTGTAAATATATTTAAAATGTTTTATTCTGATTAAAGCTTAAAATATAAATGACATCATCATCAGGTAAAAATCTTAAAACATGGATTTAATGTTCATGATGAGACTCAATTCCTGCTGTGTTCATTTATCAGAAACCTGTTTGGTGTGTGTGTGTGTGTGTATGTGTGTGTGTGTGTTATTTTAGTTTAACATCTGAAGCATAAATTAAAATCTATCAGGTTTTCTCAGGTGTGCTTATGAAGCTGAAGCTCACGTGTGTAAGTTTATCGTAGGTGATGAAAGTGAATAAATTGATCATATGTGTTCGTGCATCCATCCAACACGTGATGCAAACAATCAGGTCATCTAAACGTGTTAAAAACATTTTGTTACATATGAGATCAGGCATGTAACGTGTGTTGATGTGAATTTGATGATGGCGGTGATTTGGCATCTCTGTCCTGCGCTGACCTCCGTCCTGCTGCTTTCTGTGTGTGTGTGTGTGTGTGTGTGTGTGTGTGTGTGTGTGTTTTGATGTTGATTATTGACGCTGTAAATCTGTCCCCCAGCCGCCGGCGTGCAGCCATGCTGAAGCCGGGCGACGCGAGCGGCTCAGCCTTCCTGAAGGTGGACCCGTCGTACCTGCAGCACTGGCAGCAGCTTTTCCCTCAGGCTCAGCTGAAAGCGCCCCTCGCCCCGCCGCCGCCACCGCCACCGCCACCTGACCGCCTCTCCATCCCCGTGGATACCCTGCGCTCCTCCCGCCTGCACAGCCACCTCCTGGCCTCCTCCCACTGCACGTCCTCCTCTTCCTCTTCAGCAGCATTGTCTTCTTCTTCATCTTCAGCAGCGGTGGCAGCGGCGGCGGCGGCGGCTCTCACCCCGTCCTCCTCCATCTCCATTTCCACCTCAGCGGGGCTCACCCAGCTCCCCTTGCCCCAGCAGATCACTCTCTTTGGCCAGGCGTTGGCCCCTGTGTGCACCGGACCTGGAGGACCAGGAGGAGGAGGAGGAGGAGGAGGAGGAGGAGACCTGGTGGTGGTCATCTCCCCGGAGAACCAGCAGGGTCACAACCCGGCGGCGGCAGGGCTCCTCCATCAGGCCAAGGAGCAGAGCTGTGGGGGGGTGAGCGTGGTGTCATCCAGCGTGAAGAGCGGCGGTGGCGAGGACGGCAGCAAAGGAGCAACGACAAGGTTCAAACTGACGTCTGAGGAGCTGGACTATTATCTGTACGGACAGCAGAGGATGGAGATCATCCCGCTCAGCAACCAGACAGGAGAGCTCAACAACCGTACGTACACACACACACACACACACACACTCCACTTCACTGTCACCAGAGTTTTTTGGTGTTTCCTCTCAGACATGATCAGTTGTGAGTTTGTCTGTTTTACTTCTATACCTGCTAAATTTCCTTTAATATTCCTATAAACCGCTGGAATATTCCTTTAATATTTGACATGTTTTGGTGTCTGGTGCTCAGTCGTGAGTCGCTGCATCATCTCACGTTTTTTTATGGTTTGTGAGGTTTATAACGACTTTTCATCACCAAGAAATTTGCTTTTTTTATTGTTAAATCTGAAGTTTCTAGAAATGAAACGGATCAAAATTCAGCCATTTCCTGTTTTAATAAACTTATTTATTGTTTCATATAATAATATAGTTATAAGTTTGAATTAATTGTGACTTTTTGTGCTTTTATCACTATAACGTTCCTGTTTTATTGTTAAATATCAGGATAATCATGATAACAGAGTTTGTTGTTGTTTTTACACTTTTTAAAATAGTGAATTATTGTGACGTTTCTCTCATGTCACTAATAATTACAGAGTTATAATATTCCAATAATAGAGTAACATAATATTTATGAATTTATAGTGAGTTTATTTAATTTCCTGATATTCTTGTAATATTCCCACAGTTTTCTTATAATATTTTAACTCATAATGAGCATATAAAAGTGTTAATAAAATGACGACGTCTTATTTTCACTATAATCATCTAAATTTGATTTATTTGTTATATTCCTATAAAAATCTTAAACTTGTGAAAAATTATAAAGCTTTCTCACATGTATTTATAAATTTCCTGCAGGGATTATTAATGTCATTGTTTACATTTATATGACTTTATATCTTTAATATATATATTCAAGTTTTTTCAAAAATATTTCATTAAAGTCCAAATAAAACGACAGTTTCAGGCCTTAATTCAAATAAATATTTATTTAAACTTCATGATGTAAAATAAAGCAGATGAAGTGTAACATCCAGTCATCCTCTTCATCATCATCTTCATCATCAGGAGGAACATGAACAGTTTAAAAATGAGTTTAACATAAAAACATTAAACATCATTAAAATGTATTTCAGCAATAAATTACATTAAATTAAATGTTTTAGTTTTTTATTGAGAATAACTAAAAATAAATCATTTAGCCTTTTATCAGCTGTTACAGTTTGTTTGACAGCTGCTATGTTGGACAGTGGGGGGGGGNGGGGGGGGGGGGGGGTGAGGAGAGGGTCAGAGGTCAAAAGTCATCAGCCTAGCCGGGATTCAAACCCACAGACAGCAGGAGCAGGCCTGCAGTCAGAGTTCATATTCACCACATCTATGATCAATTTATGTTACTTTCATTCAAAATCCAATCAATCAATCAACCAATCAACCAATCAATGGATTTAACTGATGATTAGTTTAATTTATGAAGAAGGGACTTTTGGAAAATGTAGAAATGTTTTGCATGTTGTTAAATGTTCACTCTAAATTCAGAAATGATCATTTTATTCTCATATTGAAGTTTTATTTTTTGTTGCTTTTTTCCCCCCAAAAAAAACCAAAAAAAAAAAAAAANAAAAAAAAAAAAAACACAGGCAAACTGCGGCTGCGCAAAATCTGCGACACAAATTCTCTCAAACTCACAACGTGTGTGTGCGTGTTATTGACAGTGGACCGTCACGCGTAAAGACACACACACACACACACACACACACACACACACACACACACACACACACACACACACACACACACTCTCTCTCTCTCTCTCTTTCTGACTCTGAGGTGCGTTTGATCAGTAAAGTCAGAGTGTCCCGGTAAAAGTGAAACTCCGCGGCCTGTGTGCACGCTAACCCACACACACGTAGACGCACGCACACGCGGTGCCGGCTTCCTGCAGGTTGAATGTTTAAAGCTGAAATCTGATGTCAGCTCTGTTTGACGCTTAAAACGGAAAAGTTCCAATTATTCTTTTATTATATTTGTTTTTTTAAAATCATGTCTAAATCTTGTATTTCATGTAAAATTCCTGCGACTTTACGGAGTTTTATAATCTGAGATATGTGATATATTTCATGTTGCTATTACATTTCGTATTTAGTGCTTAAAAGTCCGTTAATAGAGTTTTTAAAATCTATTTGCTATTTTATATATGTATATATATTAAAACTTTACGGTAATATTTCTGCAGCGATGCAGTGTTTGTTTAGTTAATATTTCCTCTAATATTCCTCTGTAGTGACTTTAACTTTTTTCTGCTTGATTGATCTTGTATTTATTAATATTGTTCATAAATAATCCTCTAAATGTATGTTGGACTAAATATTTTATGCGTCTTGTTTATATAATTGTTAAAAATATTTCTATAATATCGGACTTGATGTGCATTTACTTCCCTTGTTATCGAGCCAATATTGTCATAATATTCCTCTAATATCGTTTTTATTTTAATATTTAATAGCTAAAATATTTATTTTATTTTATTTTTTAATATTTAGTAGTATTTAGAAGTTTGCTCTCCACGGTACAAACAGATAATATTCCTGTGATATTTCTGTAAAATCGGGACTTTGTGACTCATCCTGAGCTAAAAATTTTTATGTTTCTGTTTTATTTTTATGTAAAATGGTTTTAATATTTGGATATTTTAACTTACCAGGATTTATTGCCGCATTTAGTCTTTTCGTTTTTACCGAGTCTGTAATATTTATCTCTCCATATATTGTAATAATAACCTTGCTGCTGTGACGCGTAATAACTTTTTTTAGTTTTATTTTTGTGGCTGTTTGTAGCTTTACGGATCTAAACCGATCATTACGGATATACATGTTTTTTGAGTGTGTGTGTGTGTGTGTGTGTGTGTGTGTGTCGCCGTATATTCCGGAGTGATAAAACGGACCATCAGCAGTAATCTGCGTCGATACGCTGCAGCAGCGATGAAGGATGAAGAGACAAGCAGGAATTAATTGCCGTATATAGTTTTGTGTTGAGAGAGAGAGAGAGAGAGAGAGAGAATCGATCCAGCGGCCACCGGCCCTCTATTTATCATCCCAACANGGGGGGGGGGGGGGGTAGATGAAGTGGTCTGTCTCACACACATACACACACTCCCTCATGAGTAACTGACCAATCCATTAATTACACCAACAACTACAATAATAATAGTAATAATAATAATAATGATAATAATAATAATGATAACAATGATTGCTTGTTAATTATATTCCATATAAATTTCTCCACATGACAAAAAAAATGTCATTTTTCCTGTAAAATTAATACTTAATGCATAAAACAAAATATTTTAAATAAAAATAAATTCAAATAAATTAATGAATATATATATATATGTATAAAACATAAATGTAAATGTAAAATGTCCACATGATCCATGTAACATCAGAATAAAACATTAAAAAAAACATGCCCGACTCTTTATCTGCATTAATTATAATTTTTATGTTATTAATTGATTATTAATAATATTAATTATTAAAGTTTCATGTTATATTTCCAGGTTTAAGATATTTTATCTAGCTTTTATTTGGTTTAACTTTAATTTTCTTACATATATGTCCATAATAATTATCTGTATAAATTTATTTTTCCAAACTGCCACAAAACACAGAGAAATATCAAAGAATTAAAATAATAATAATCAAATTCATCTTTTGTTTAAAAAAAATAAAACAAAGCATTTAAAATACAATTAGAGCCTAATAAATGACCCATAGTTCTAATTTCCTCTGAAGAAAAACCTTTGTTTGTAATCAATATTATTGATCTGTTTTGATCGGCTGTGACTGAGTGGAAAAGAGTTTAATACTACATAAACATTCTTTTTTAAATTTGTTTTTATCTGTTATAAAGGCTCAGGTATGTTTGATAAAAAAAACATTGGAATGCTCCTTTAAACTTCATTTCAGAATAAATGTCAGCAGGTAGTTTGTGAAAGTTGTTTTACAGAATAAAAGTATTTAAATTTAAAATAAACACTGTTTTCTCTCTCTCTCCCTCTGTCATTCTCTGTCTATCTCTCTTTCTCTCTCCCTTTCTGTTTCTCTTTCTCTCTGTTTTTCTATCTTTCTCACTCCATCTCTCACCAGCTCCTCCTCCTTGTCTCTCCCTCTCTCTGCTCTTTGTCTTTCTCCCCTTTTCTGCTCTTTCTTTCCCTCTTTTTTCTTTTCTTGCTTCTTCATCCCTTGTCTTTTCTTTCCTCTCACTTCCCACTCTCTCTTCTTCTCCCCTTTAGTCTTTCTTTCCTTTCTCTCTCTCTCTCTCTCTCTCTCTCTCTCTCTCTCTCTATGTAAACACACACTCTCTCTCTCTCTGTTTCCTGCCATTCTCTCCTTTTCTCCTTCTTATCCTTTCTGTCATGACAGTTTATTTTTGTTTGACATTTTCTCCTTTTTTTGTCACTTTTGAGTAAAATCTGTAAAATCAGGAAGAAGAAACATTTAGATTTTAACTAAAATATTACAGACTTATTTTTTAATATATTTATATACATTTTCAGCAAATCCTAAAGTTTTTTGGAACGTAATAAATACACATTTTAAAAGCTTCCATGTTTTGTATAAATGTATTATGCTAATCAGTACTCAGACATTACGTACATACAGACATTCTTAATGTCTTGAACTCAAAGCTTAGGACTTTGACTTCACGTATGACCTGTCTATTTTGACTTGTTCTCATGGTAAAACGTGTTGGTCTCATGGTAAAACATGTTGTTCTCATAGTAAAACGTGTTGGTCTCATGGTAAAACATGTTCTCATGGTAAAATGTGTTGGTCTCATGGTAAAACGTGTTGTTGTCATGGTAAAACGTGTTGTTCTCATAGTAAAACGTGTTGGTCTTATGGTAAAACGTGTTGTTGTCATGGTAAAACGTGTTGTTGTAATGGTAAAATGTGTTGTTGTTATGGTAAAACGTGTTGTTTTCATGGTAAAACGTGTTGTTCTCATAGTAAAACGTGTTGGTCTCATGGTAAAACGTGTTGGTCTCATGGTAAAATGTGTTGTCATGGTAAAACATGTTGTTGTTATGGTAAAATGTGTTGTTATGGTAAAACGTGTTGTTGTCATGGTAAAACGTGTTGTTGTTATGGTAAAACGTGTTGTTGTCATGGTAAAACGTGTTGTTGTCATGGTAAAACGTGTTGTTATGGTAAAACGTGTTGTTGTCATGGTAAAACGTGTTGTTGTAATGGTAAAATGTGTTGTTGTTATGGTAAAACGTGTTGTTTTCATGGTAAAACGTGTTGTTCTCATAGTAAAACGTGTTGGTCTCATGGTAAAACGTGTTGTTGTCATGGTAAAACGTGTTGTTGTCATGGTAAAACGTGTTGGTCTCATGGTAAAACGTGTTGTTGTAATGGTAAAATGTGTTGTTGTTATGGTAAAACGTGTTGTTTTCATGGTAAAACGTGTTGTTCTCATAGTAAAACGTGTTGGTCTCATGGTAAAACGTGTTGGTCTCATGGTAAAATGTGTTGTCATGGTAAAACATGTTGTTGTCATGGTAAAATGTGTTGTTATGGTAAAACGTGTTGTTGTCATGGTAAAACGTGTTGTTGTTATGGTAAAACGTGTTGTTGTCATGGTAAAACGTGTTGTTGTCATGGTAAAACGTGTTGTTGTCATGGTAAAACGTGTTGGTCTCATGGTAAAACGTGTTGTTGTCATGGTAAAATGTGTTGTTGTTATGGTAAAACGTGTTGTTGTTATGGTAAAATGTGTTGTTGTCATGGTAAAACGTGTTGTTGTTATGGTAAAATGTGCTGTTGTCATGGTAAAACGTGTTGGTCTCATAGTAAAACGTGTTGGTCTCATGGTAAAACGTGTTGTTGTCATGGTAAAACGTGTTGTTGTCATGGTAAAATGTGTTGTTGTTATGGTAAAACATGTTGTTTTCATGGTAAAATGTGTTGTTGTTATGGTAAAACGTGTTGGTCTCGTGGTAAAACGTGTTGTTGTCATGGTAAAACGTGTTGTTCTCGTGGTAAAACGTGTTGTTGTCATGGTAAAACGTGTTGTTGTCATGGTAAAACGTGTTCTCATGGTAACACGTGTCATTCTCCCCTCTCAGGCTGTGACATGTGTGCAGATAACAGGAACGGAGAATGTCCCATGCACGGACCTCTGCATTCTCTGCGCCGATTGGTTGGAACCAGCAGCACGGCGGCCAACGTCACGCTGCCGGACGTCCCTGATTGGCTGAGAGATCTGCCCAGAGAGGTGACACTTCCTGTTTCCATGGCATCCATCCATCCATCCATCCATCCATCCATCCATCCATCCATTCATCCATTCATCCATCCATCCAGCTATCCATCCATCCATCCATCCATCCATCCCCCATCTTCAGTCCATCATCCATCCATAATCTATGATCTATCCATCCATGTTTGTATTTCTCTGTGCATGTGTTTATATTTCTGTGTATGTGTTTATTTATATTTGTCTGCATGTTTATATTTGTGTGTCTATATTTGTGTGTGTATGTTTATGTGTGTATTTCTATTTGTGCTTATGTGTTTATATTTGTATGTATGTGTGTGTATTTATATTTGTGTGTGTTTATATGCGTGTTTGTATTTGTGTGTGTGTTTATATTTATGTATGTATTTATGTGTATTTATATTTGTGTGTGTTTATATACGTGTTTGTATTTGTGTGTGTGTTTATATTTATGTATGTATTTATTTATGTGTGTATTTATATTTATGTATGTGTGTGCTCATATTTGTGTGTGTGTGGGTGTATTTATTTGTGTGTATTTATATGTGTGTATATGTGTGTAGGTGTGTCTGTGTACCAGCACGGTTCCTGGTCTAGGTTATGGGATCTGTGTGTGTATTTATATGTGTGTATATGTGTGTAGGTGTGTCTGTGTACCAGCACGGTTCCTGGTCTGGGTTATGGGATCTGTGTGTGTATTAATATGTGTGTATATGTGTGTAGGTGTGTCTGTGTACCAGCACGGTTCCTGGTCTGGGTTATGGGATCTGTGCGGCTCAGAGGATCCCTCAGGGAACGTGGATTGGCCCGTTTCAGGGAATCCCTCTGCTGCTGGAGAAACTTCAGTCTGGAGCCGCCAGGAACACCAGACACCTGTGGGAGGTAAGNGGGGGGGGGCACCATGGGTACTCAGGGTCAACAAATGTTTTTAGAGGGTTGATGATGATGATGATGATGATGATGATGATGATGAAGATGTTGGTGAAGGTTTTCTTTTCCTCCTTCAGGATCGTGACGACACTATTGAGGGTTCAAATACCATCCAGGTCACATGTGCAGGAAATAACTGGATCACGTGTTGCATTTAGGATCATTTCACTGTGATCAGAAAAAGTAGACTCAATCATGAAGTAGAAACGAGATTTTAAGACTTTCTTGACTTCCTGGTTTTACAGAGAATTTGTGTGTGTGTGTGTGTGTTAGTGTGTGTTTTTTGTGTGCTTGTTGTCATTGTCATGTCAACTCTTCGTCCATTGATCAGAGCAGATTGTATTTACATAAAGTGGCAGGAGAAAGTCAATGTGGCAGTTATAAAGAGAGAGAGAGAGAGAGAGAGAGGGGTTGGTGGACAAAGAGATGGATGACTCCCCTGTGGTCGGTTGGTAAAGGTCAGTCTGTCGTTGGTTGAGTGGACATCAGTCTCTGTGCTGTTGACCGCAGCAGGACATGGGGGGGGAGGGGGTCTGCTGACCCATAGGTCAGGGGTCAGGGGGTGGGGCAGTCAGGACATTGGTCAAGTCCATCACAGCTTGGCACCATGACAATCGTTGCTTTTTATGCAGAGATGCAGGTTTTGTGGACGATGCGTATTTAAAGGGTTAGTTCACCCAAATCATAAACAATTACAGGTTCCTTTTTAATTTTAATGTTTATGAAGAGATGAAAGTCTAACAGGTCAAATCTGAAGCTAATTCAAAGCCACAGTCATGGATAGCAGCCAGCAGGTTCATAATCCCTGCATGTTGGTCTGATTCCTCCAAGTTTTCCAGCTTTGAAAGCATTAAAATATAAAATATATAAATATAAAACCCACCGCACGGGTCTGGCTCATAACTTATCAATCAACCATCCAGAGCCTGACTGATAAAAATCTGCAAGCCGATATAATCAGTCGATATTTGCCGATCACACAGCATCTGCATGTTAGGAGAAATGTAAATGTAATTGCAGCTTATAAATGTTTTAAAGGCTGATTTTCCTTCAGTCGTTAAAATTTTGTTGAATTTTTGTTTTTTATGTTTAGTTATTATTTAATAATTAAATATGAATTTGTAATTTTTTTAAAACTTCAGCACTTATAATTAACTCTAAATGCACTTTAAAACACACTGCTCTTTCGTTTTTAAATTTATATCAAATATTGGTCAATATGTTCTTAATTTTACATATGTTGATATTGGCCTTAAAATTCCAGAATCGGTCAAGATGAAAAATCAAAACCAGGTCATTAAAGGGCTTTTAAAATTTTAATAATATCAGGATAAATATAATTCCTCCATGTTTGAATCTGAAACTCCTGCTGTGATTGAAACGTGCTCGCCCTTTCTTTACATTGGACCGCCGCAGACCGCTCGGTGCCCGTTTCAAGGCCTTGAACCAGCCTTTGAGTCACCCTGGAGATCAGCTGATGGGATAAAGGAGCGTGTTATCGGCGGCGTCAGGCTGCAGATAACGGAGGTAAAACCGCTCATTAGGCTTTCACACACATCCCATTACAGCTCAGTGCTTATTGATGCCCCACCAAACAGGAAGAGATGCGTGTCCTGCAGCCAATCAGGGAGCTCGTGTCATGTTGTCTATGGTGTCCAGGAAGGGCCAGATTTAATTAAGACACTTTGCCTTTACAGCTGGCTGGAACAGGATTTTCTGGTGCTGCAGTATTTTTTTACGGTCAGACAAATTGATTCTCGTCTGAGGCAGAACTCTCAGACAAAACGCCACGAAAACACCATTTTCACGTTTTATTTACCTTTTCTTTCTTTTTTTTTTTTTTTTTTTTNTTTTTTTTTTTTTTTTTTTACTCAGACACGCGATCTGATCTGATGTAGGAAAACTTGTATCACAAAAAATATAAGCTAAAGTTCCAAATTTGATATTTTATCTCAGTAAAAGTAAATGTATTGAATTAGGACAAACAGCAGGATCGATCAGAGAAGGAAAGAAAAAAGTCACAGAAAAGTAGAGACGTGAAATCAGGTGAATTTACTGAAAGATCAACAGTAAAATAACTAAAAGAAGAAAAGTTTCATTTTCAGCTGAAAAATTCCAATATTTGTGCTTTTGTATCAGCTGAAGAATAAAATGAAGGAAAATTGATTGATAGACTTTTGCTTTTCCTTCTTCCTACTTTTCTTTATTTCTTTCTTTTTTTCTTGCTTTCTTTCTTTCTTTCTTTCTCTTCTTCTGTCCTTTGTTTCTTTTCATCAGCCCTTCCTTTTTTCTATCCCTCTCTTCTTTCTTTATTTCTCTTCATTCTTTAAAAAAATATCAGATTCTGTGAGTGAAAAACATTTTATGTCCAGTTTTGGGAATTTTTATCATTATGTTGGTTTAACTCATACTTTTTTTTTTTTTTTANCTTTTTTTTTTTTTTTACTTTAAACACTTTTGGTAATTTTTCTGAAAAACTTATCTTTGGAGTATTTTTTGTGGATATTCATCTTTATTTCCAGGCTTTTAATACTTCTTCCACCGCTGAATGTCTTGGAGTAAAAAGTACAAATTTCCTGTACAATGTAGGAAATGTCCATAACTGGAAATACTTAAGTAATGTCCAGTCCCTCAAAAGTACTGGAGTAAATGTACTTGCAGTACTTACTTACTTTCTTTTTGACGTTACATGTTAAAGAAAAGAAAAATCCGTTAATTTTTTTTCCAGATTTTCCTGAAAGCTTGACGTCAGACGTTGATCCAAACCTGTAAAAACAGCAGAAGCGTTGTATCCGTGTGTTTTCATGGCAGAGAGGCGATCTGCACGTCACGCCTGTGCTCACCGACACGCTGCTTTTTAAAAAGAAGCTTAACACTCATCTCTTCAGCCTCACTTTTGCCTAAAAGTTACGAAAGTTTTATTTTTGTTTTCTTTTTTCCCTTTTTTACTTTTACTTTTTACTTTCCATAAGTTACTGTATTCTTAGTTTTGGGTTGCATACTTAGCATAGGAGTGTTATGCCTTGTATGGTGGGTTTTTTAGGGTAGTTGTTAGTCTAATACATCAGATGAGCCTCTGTTGGTCCAGTAGTTTGATGTTAGTCAGACCTTTAGGTGGTCGTACATCAGTCTGGATGCTTGTGTTGGGTGGTTATGCGGTTGGGCGTAGGTCAGATTTGTGTGTTGATATGTCATTGTGTAGATCAGCTCTTTATGTGGTTGTTTATCTGGTGGATTTTGGTATGCTTGTTTGGTAGGTGGTAGTGTGAGTTTTTCAGGTGGTTGGATGGTCGTGTTGGGTGGTCATTTTGTTGGGTGGAGGTCAGATCTTTGGGGGATGGTACACCAGTCTAGGTGCTGATTATTTGTTGGTCCAGTAGTTTGATGTTAGTCATACCTTTGGGTGGTCATACATCAGTCTGGATAGTAGTTGTTAGGTGGTTATGTGGATGGGCATAGGTTTTGGGTGTTGGTTTATCAGTCTGGTAGGTGTTGGTGTGTCAGTTGTGGGGTGTAGATCAGACCGTTGGGTGGTGATATGTTAGTTTGTGGAGAAATCATCTGTGGGTTGAGAGTCGTCAGACCTGTGGGTGGTTGTACATCAGTCTGGATGGTCGTTGTTGGGTGGTTATGCGGTTAGTAGATCAGATTTGTGCGTTGGTGTGTGAGATGTTGTGTGTAGATCAGGGGTTTGTGTCATCGTTTATCAGTCTGGTGGGTTTTGGTGTGTGTGTTTGGTGGTGTGAGTTTTACGGGTGGTTGCTGGTTGCAGCAGTGTTTGGGTGTCATCAGCCCTCTGGGTGCTGTTGCTGCTCCTCTCTAATGGTGTTGTGTTAGAAAGCAGCTCGCCTGCAGACGGAAAACTGGCTGAATCGGGTCGGTTATCCAAACATCAGTCTGTTTCTCTGAATCATTATTACTTCTGATTTATGAGCGGGCCGACTGCTGAAACAGCAGCGCTGAAAACAGAGTTTAGATGGTGAAACAGCCCTCCGTGTTTGTGTGAAGGCTCAGAATGTTGCTCTTGGGCACGTTGGCGGCGGCGGCGGTGGCGATGGCAGCGGGTTTTATGAGGCTCACCGCTGAAAAATGGAGCCCAACATGACAGGTCATATTTAGATTTGGTGGAGTGAAAAACATGATGAATGAGAAGAACCCGACTTTATTTTCATTTGATTTAACCTTTGTTTCATTTAACAAAGCCAGTCGATTAACAGACACGTTTCCCTCTTTGTTTCTTTGAGGGATCTTGAGATCAGATTGAGGAAGAGAGCAGCGAGAACATGAAGGAGGAGGATTCACTGTGTTACTAAATCAGTTTAATGTGAAGAATAATGATAAAAACGTCCTTGTTTCCGTTAAAGTGCGTCAGACTCAGCTGCACGTCCCTGTCTCTGCCTGACTTACTGGCTCTGACGGCCGCGGCGAATGATCTTATTGTTTTGAAAGACTCAGTCTGGCCAATGAAAAATCAAACAGGAAGTGCTTTGAAGTATACTTCACTCCAAAGGACGCGTCTTGTCCAACACGAATTGTTTCCCAGCATCCATAAAGAGTCGGATCATTCAGGAATGACTCATCGTTCAGTCAGTTTGTGGTGATTTTAAACCCTCCATACACAACATCAACTAAAACATAAAAGTCATAAAACTAGAGACACAGACTCAACATTCAGTGGTAATACTGACCAGCATTAAAGGACCATACCTGTGAGTTTTTGCATGTATGAACCCAATAACTACATCCCGCATACACGTTATGTTACTGCCAAACATTTTCTAAAATGGAGCTGTGGCTGTCAGATTAATGTACTGCAGTAAAAAGTAAAATATTTCTCTCTCAAAACAGTAAAATAATGAACTTGAATAATTCTAAAGTACAGTGCGGGCCGTGTATTTTATACCTAGGCCTTCATATCCTCCAGCAATTAAACCGCCTTCTGATAACCTACCATGACAGCAGGGCTATAGACTGTTATTATTCAACGTAACCAGCCCATATTCACACTTTTATCTAGTGAATAAAGTGATTTAACACGAGGATCAACACCTATGACAGTTACAACACACTAACT
>VXCM01006272.1:0-15018 GCA_014773175.1 Lucifuga dentata
GTGAAAGGTAAAGAATGCTGTACAAAACACTGAATGTGGAGTCAAATCATTTTATACATGGATGATCAGGATTTATTTTTTGTTTGAACTTCTCTGAATTACTTGAATACATCATGTATTAACTGTGACTTAGATGAATGTTGCCAACACAGCAGATTTGTCACTTGATCTGGCAACTTTTTAGACACTTTAGCATTTTAACAAAAGGGCCTAGAGACAAATCTATTTAAGCTGCTTTTATTTCAGTTCTCAGGTTAACTGCTGTGATTCCAAACATGTTGGACAATTAAGTTATCGTGATCTAGAAGGTGATCTGAAGGCAGGAGGTTGTTCCTGAGATACTTTAAGTGATGCTATATTAAAAGATGGTGCGTACTTACAAAGCTTAGATATCACAGCTGTTTATTTTTAATTAATAAAAGAAACTTTACTGTATATAACTACTTTTTTATTTTAAAACTGTTAATATTCTGTGCCGATTAGTAGGAAAAATATGGATTTGTCGCATTTTAATTCTAGAGTTTAGGTTAACAAAATGTCAAAATTGTCAAATGGGGTGTATTGATTTTCTGTCTGCTGTAGTTCACAGAATGATAATTATATTTATACAAGATTTTTCCGGGATCCGTGAACTTTTTAACCATTGTACATGGTGAGATGTACGACGGTGTATTAGGGTCATATAAGAAAAAACGACAAATTTACCGGTTTAAAAACGCAAAAAAAAGTCTGTATGCTGTCCATATGCCGTATGTTTTAAAACTCCATATGAGTATGATAATTAGATGATTTTGCGCTAAAAGCATAATTTTCTTTATTGCTAAATCCAATGGAAAAGTATAATTTAATGAGGTCATGTAGGTACTGAAGATGTAATCACAGCATAATTTGCCAGTTTTAAAAGTCAGTATGCTTATAATAATGCAAACTCGCTGTTTCCTTATTGTTAAATCTGATGGAAAAGCATAATTTAAGAAGGTCATCTGCAGGCATAATCACAACGTGAGACGGTTAATTCCGATTTCCTATTTCTCATTTTCCTGAGTTTAAAAATTCCAAATTTAATAAGGTATAATTTAATAAGGTCAGTACTGCAGACATAAGGAGTGATTCCCCCTATTATTTTTTGAGTTTAAAAACATGCAAATTTGTGAGCTATTGAACTAGCAAATGTGCGTGTTGTGCGCGTTTAAAAACATGAAATAATGCCCCTCGTTTTTTGTTTTTTTCTTTTCATATGGCCCTAATACACCGTGATGGTTGGGCCTGGCAGCAGTCTTCCTCCTGTGGTTAAAGAGCTGCTGGTGGACATTTTTAGATTGAGCCTGGAGTCAGCACAAGGCTAACCTGTTAGCATTGTGCCTTTTGCTCACCTGGAGATCTAAGTCTTTATGAAGTCATGCAGCCTTTCTGTTTGTCTGATGGAGAAGTCTTCACCTGTGCCAGCCCAAACATTTTGAGTATGTGTGTTAAGCTGTGTAAAACACAGTCCAGCTGCTGACATTAGTTGTGTGAGTGACTTACTGACTACAGGTGGCTGAGAAATCCTTCATATGGAGGCTGGCAAAAAAAAAAAAAAAAAAAAAAAAAAAAGCTTTGTTCTACCTTTTCCTGTTGGTTTATCAGAAGTTGTCTATTAGTATTTGCATATGAAAATGTGTCTTGGTGCTTTCTTTTGATGTAAGAGCAAAATTTGAACAGAATAATTCAAATGTAAAGATGTAGAAAGAAGCATATATCATATAACCAGAAATATAAAAATATGTACACAGTTATAAAGCACAGCATAAACTGTAAACAGTGGAAAAAGACGTGTTATTCCACCCAATATATACAGTATGAATATACAGCATAAGAGTAAATATAAACATAAATTATCAGGATGAGGAGGTGTGAAATATCTGATGTAAGCGCTGCAGAATAATGAGACACCACCTACTGTATGTTATTACCATGAGGAGTATCTGATATTTTCATTTATTTGTCTGCTAATTTTATAAAACAGTATACATTTGGGGATTAAAAAGTGTCTGTCAGAGAAACAAATTTGTTCTGGTTATAGGATGTTTTACCCTTTTTTTCTGTTTTTCAGTTTTATTTTTTTTTAGTAAGTTTAAAAATGCAAGAGTGAATGCGGTCAAGTGATATTTTCTATTATCTTAATATTCTCAGTAGTATGTATAAGGGTGTATGTGTACTCATGTTTGTGTAGCTATTCTGTGTAACAGCAAAAATTACAATAAAAATATTTTTTTAAAAATATATAAACATAAAAACTTTACAGTACACATGTGACATGGCACCATGTGCGGCCTGCTAATGCTTTTCAGATTCCAGAGTCCTTTCTAAAGTGTGTGTGTGTGTGTGTGTGTGTGTATCTTTGGTTTGTATGGGCTGGTTAATCTGCATCCACATCAGGACCTCACCATCACTGGACACTTTTAAAAGCCGCTTCAAAATCCATTTTTATTCTTTGACTTTTAGACTGAGATTTAATATTTTCTTTTATTTGTTGTTTCATGTATTTATTTCTTGTACTGTTTTACTGTTGTCATCCTGGCATGGCTGCTTATGTTATTCCTCTTGTAGTTGTGCAGCACTTTGGCTGTTTTTAATCCTGCTTATATGAATAACTTTGTCCTCAGCAGGACTCAGAGTCTGTGGATCCCAGCACAGAGTCCACAGACACAGAGGACAATGAAGAGCAGGATTTGGGAGTGGTGGAGGAGCAACGCAGCATCATTCTGCACCTCCTGTCGCAGCTCAAAGTGGGCATGGACCTGACATGGGTAAGAGTCTGACTCCGCCTCCATCGTCATGGTTTCAGTGTCAGCACATGCTACTCCAAGTGCAATCATGATCAAGACCAACTTTATTGTCCTTCAAGAAAAATTTGAAAACTCAAGTGTTACATGTGCTGTCATCATAACAATATATAGTTCATAACAATATATAGTTCATAATAATATATAGTTCATAACAATACATAGTTCATAACAATATATAGTTCATAACAATATATAGTTCATAATAATATATAGTTCATAACAATACATAGTTCATAACAATATATAGTTCATAACAATGTATAGTTCATGACAATATATAGTTCATAAAAATACATAGTTCATAACAATATATAGTTCATGACAATATATAGTTCATAACAATATATAGTTCATAAAAATATATAGTTCATAACAATACATAGTTCATAACGATACAGAGTTCATAAGAATACATAGTTCATAACAATACATAGTTCGTAACAACATAGAGTTCATAACAATACATAGTTCATAACAATACATAGTTCATAACAATATATAGTTCATAAAAATATATAGTTCATAACAATACATAGTTCATAGCAATACAGAGTTCATAAGAATACAGAGTTCATAAGAATACATAGTTCATAACAATAAATAGTTCGTAACAAGATAGAGTTCATAACAATACATAGTTCATAACAATACATAGTTCATAACAATATATAGTTCATAAAAATATATAGTTCATAACAATACATAGTTTGTAACAACATAGATAGTTCATAACAATATATAGTTCATAACAATACATAGTTCATAACAATACATAGTTCACAATAATATATAGTTCATAACAATACATAGTTCACAATAATATATAGTTCATAACAATATATAGTTCATAACAATACCAGAGTTCATAGCTAAAAACATCTAAAGCATGGATAGAATGGATAGAATGCATAATAAATATATACCGTGCAAAGACAATGACAATGTAAATATAAAATTCTAAACGTAGTAAAAAAAACAACAAAAAAAAAAACAAACCTGATATCCTGTGTACATATTAATATACATTCACTCACAAACTCATAACCAGCCATATACACATTTACACATTCATATCCAACAGTGTGCACACTGACACATTCCAGCCGGTTTACAGGAAGTTCTGTCAAAGATCTTCATCTGTTTTCCATTTTTTTGTTATTTAGACGTTAAATTGATTTGTTTCAAACGGCTGATGTAGCGTCTGAAGGTAAAGCTCTGTCTGACAGACGTGTGTAATATTCTCTGGCGTGTTTGATGACTGCTCATATGTTGGTTGAAGGGATTGATCCTGCTTCATCGCTGCTTCATGACACTCGCTCGTCTGGTTAATTAGCGTGAGGTTGCTGCACCTGATGATGCTTTTCTACAAACATAATATTATGCTCTCTTCATCTGTCTGTTGGAGCCTCTGGAACATGATGCTCCCACAATTTACCATAAATAGTCCACGCAAAGGTATTTGTGAATATATAAATACTGATATACGTACAGTGTTTCCCACAGGTAGAAATTTTACTTGTGGTGGTGGGCAGGCACACTGTATATCAAGACCCCCCNAAAAAAAAAAAAAAAATGCAACAGGAAGTAAACTTAGGTAGAGGACTAAGGCAGGAAACAGCAAGATAAAGGGATGACAGCTGCATCAACAAATGGCTAGGATCAGTTCAAAAGCAAATATTTTAACTACGTTTTAAATGTATTAAAATTAGTACAAGTTCTGATGCTAACTCGTAATTTGTTCTAAAACATGGAACCTTTAAACCTTACAGAGAATTGACAGAACGTTGTCTTAAAAAAAGTTATAATGAATTTGAGAAATAAACTCAAACAAGTTCTGAAAACAAACAGATATTAAATTATGAACACATGAAAAAAACAAAAACACATTTGGTAACTATTTACATCAAAAATGTGTAAAATTTTCAAGTGTTGAAATTTGACGAAATGTTTTTGCATTAAGAAAATACAGTTTAAACAGTTTAAATTACTCTTGAAAGTAGTTGCCCAAACAATGTTACATAAGAAATGTAAGGGAAAGTCATAATATGATATAACATGAGAAGATTTTTTTCTTGATAATAAATAACAAATTCTAATGACAGATATTTTATGCTATTTTGCTGGAAACAGTATTTATGTGATTCTTCTAGGTGAGGATTCTGAGTCTCCACCAGAAAAATGCACTGCTGGTAAAATAAGATTCAGTTGGAAATTTGTAGGAATAAACATCATGTGGAACTTTTCTTTATATTAATTGATTTTTTTTTCAATTTAAACCAATTCAGCATTCATTTATGCTCATCTTTGCCTGACAAGAAAATATCGGTATCATCAGCAAATAGAATGCGCAATAATTTAGATGAAATCACTCGTCTTCTGATTTGCTTTTCTTTTTTCTAAGTCATGAGTTCTGGTTGTGACATAACTTCATGGTTTCACAAACAGACTGCTCTGATCGTGTAATGAAGGGAAATCTGAAGCCATCATGTCAGATCAGGACCCTTCTTCAGCTCATGAAGAGCTGCATGAACAGCTGGTTTCCTCAGTCATCTGTAGGAGATTAGTAAACCCAGCTAAGCAGTGCAGATGTCTGGCATACAGGAAAAACTGCATTCATTAACATACAGGTAACACTGTACCTGTAGTTGAAGTTTCTGTGTTTCCTTTATCAGGTGGTACTCCCTACCTTCATCCTGGAGAAGCGCTCTCTGCTAGAGATGTATGCCAACTTCATGGCCCACCCTGACATGTTCCTCTCCATCACCTCTGGATCCACGCCTGAGGAGCGCATTGTCTGCTTTGTTGAGTACTACTTGACTGCCTTCCATGAGGGCCGAAAGGGAGCTGTGGCCAAGAAGCCCTACAACCCCATCCTGGGAGAGAACTTCTGCTGTTCCTGGTACGGTTCCTCCAGACTGTGTTAGATCCCTCAGAACTATTAACTCTGCCAGTCTGAGCTCAGCACCCACAGCTGTTTCTATCACCCACAGCTCCTCACAGAGGGTGACAGACAATAGCGGAATGGGAGGAAACTCAGACTGTCATCGTGTTTGCTTTGTGGCAGAGCAGGTGTCTCACCACCCGCCTGTGTCAGGTTTGTACTGCGAGTGCAAGGAGAAGCAGATGTGTGTGAATACTCACGTATGGACCAAGAGCAAGTTTATGGGCATGTCTGTTGGAGTCTCCATGGTTGGAGAAGGTAAGTGGACATGTAGCAGGTTCTAAAGACGATGGTGTTTGTATTTTAACCCTTTATCTTTTCTTTCTGTACCCTGCGAGGTGCATGTCTCTCAGTGAAGAGAGGACACAACAGGATTAGCTTCTGCCAAATGAGGTCAAAAAGGTGGTATTTTGGTGAAAATGGTGTTGACTAAATGTTATACATAACATTTATATATAACATTTATATAAAACGTTTATATATAACATTTATATAAAATGTTTATATATAACATTTATACATAACATTCATATATAACATTTATATATTACATTATATATAACATTTATACATAACATTTATATATAACATTTATAATATGATAACATTTATATATAACATTTATACATAACATTTATATATAACATTTATAATATGATAACATTTATATATAACATTTATACATAACATTTATGCATAAGATTTATACATAACATTTATATAAATGTTATGTATATAACATTTATATAAAACGTTTATATATAACATTTATACATAACATTCATATATAACATTTATACACAACATTTATACATTACATTTATATATAACATTTATATATAATATTTATATATAACATTTATATATAACATTTATAATATAATAACATTTATATAACATTTATACATAACATTCATATATAACATTTATACATAACATTTATACATTACATTTATATATAACATTTATATAAGATTTATACATAACATTTATACATAACATTTATATATAATATTTATATAACATAGGGTGAGAGGCGGGGCCGAGACAGACAAACTCATTCACACTCTCATTCACACCTACGGGCAATTTAGAGTTCCCAATTCACCTGACATGCATGTCTTTGGAGGTGGGAGGAAGCCGGAGCAGCCAGGCTCCAGCTCCCCCGTGACCCTTAACAGGACAAACGGGTAAAGAAAATGGATGGATGGATGGATGGATGGATTTATATAACATTTATACATAACATTTATAATATCATTTATATATAACATTTATACATAACAACCGACCACATCACCCCCACCCTCATCCAGCTTCACTGGCTTCCTGTTCAACAACAGATTAACTACAAAATTCTACTGCTGACCTTCAAAGCCTCCCATAACCTGGCCCCTCCATACCTCTCAGAACTTCTTCATCCCTACATTCCCTCCTGTTCACTGCCATCCTCTTCAGCTGTCCTACTCTCTGTTCCATCCTTCAGACTCAGCATCATGGCTGCCAGAGCTTTCAGCTGCTCTGCACCCAGACTCTGGAACTCTCTTCCACTACCCACCCGTCAGCTGGACTCCATCACACACTTCAAATCACAGATTAAAACACACCTGTTCAAATTAGCTTATGCTCTATAAACTGTCACGTTTTATTATCCTGTTTGGTTTTAGTTTTTTAACTGTTTTTGATTTTGCTGTTTTGTTTTTCTGTAAGGTGTCCTTGAGTGCCATGAAAGGCGTCTATAAATAAAATGTATTATTATTAATATTATTATTATTATTATTATTATTATTATTATTATTATTATTATTATTATTATTATTATTATTAACAAACATTTATACATAACATTTATGCATAACATTTATATATACATTTATAATATAACATTTATATATAACATTTATACATAACATTTATACACAACATATATAACATATGTCACATATATAACATTTATACATAACATTTATATATACATTCATAATATAATAACATTTATGTATAACATTTATACATAACATATATAACATGTATACATCACATATATAACATTTATATATTACATACTGTATAAGCCAAGGACTGTTCATATTTTACTTAAATATTGCAGATCAGATGAAGAATGAAATCCTCATCACCGTGTTTGTTGTAAACCTTTAACATTCTGCATGTTCATGCTGCTGTAACACACATCTGTTCCTCAGGGACGCTATGCTAACTGGTGCAAAAATGATTGTTTGACTGTCTGCAGCTGCTCGCTGTGTGTGTGTGTGTGTGTGTGTGTGTGTGTGTGTGTGTGAGTAGGGGCTGTGGGGCAGGGAAGCTGATGTAATGAGGCTAGCTTTTAGCATTAATTTGCACTCAGTGTTAGCTCTCCTCACCTCATGGAGGACACAATGCTTCAGACCATCGAGTGTCGAGGTCGATTTCCCAGTTTCTTTGATTTCTCAGTTATTAAGCAATGCTGTAATTTATTCTTCAGTCCAGACACGCGACAAAACTTTAGTGAGGGAGTGTCATGGACCTTCTTTGGTAAAAAGGTGTGACATGTCATGTCAGCAGAAAGTCCTTCATATTTTCTTATACAAATTCTGCTTTTTCTTAAAGTGGCAAAACAGTGAATGTGTAGATATCAGAAAACATATTTTCTTACAGCAACAAAAATGATTATTTTTATGTTTTTCCTGTCTCACACTTTGTTCTGAACAAATTGCCCATTAATCTACACTCAGTAACCCATAACGACAAAGTGAAATCATGTTGTTAGAAGTTTTTGCACATTAATTAAAAATCAAAAGCTGAACTCCTTCATTTCCATAAGTATTCAGACCTTAATTCAGGACTTTGTAGACCCCCTTTGGCAGCAGTTACAGCTGTGAGTCTTCTTGTCTTTGTCTCTACAAGCTTTGACATCTGGATTTGGACAGTTTATCCCGTTCTTCCTGCAGATCCTCTCAGGCTCCGTCAGATTGGATGGCAGCGTCTGAACTCCATCTTCAGGTCTCTCCTCAGATGTTCTGTGTGGTTTAAGTCTGGGCTTTGGCTGGACCACTCAGGGACAGTCAGAGACTTGTCCTGAAGCCGCTCCAGCTGCTTGTCTTAGCTGGATGCTGTAGACTGGGGTGATGGTTCACCTTTCAGCATGACAGCGAGCTGAGGGATAAACTGTCCAAATGCAGGTGTCAAAGCTTGTCAAAGTCCTGAATTAAGGTCTGAATGCTTATGGAAATGAAAGAGTTCAGCTTTTGATTTTTAATAAATGTGCAAACATTTCTAACAACATGATTTCACTGTGTCATTATGGGTTACTGAGTGTAGATTAATGGGCAAAAATGGCAATTTTATCCATTTAAAATTAAATCTACAACACAATAAAATGTGTAAAAAGTGAAGGGAAACTTCCTGAAAACTTTCTGGAGGCACTATATTGCAAGATTAAAGTAGAAACAAGTTTAAACACAATATAAAACCCAGAGAATCAGATTAAAAAACAGGTTAAACACAGTTAAAAGCCAGAGAATAAAAGTGGGTCTTAAGGTGCATCTAAAAGCATCAACAGACTCAGCCTGTTTAATGCTCCAGCAGGCCGAGGAGCCGCTTCAGAAAAAGCTGTCTCTGGCCTTTTTTTTTTTTTTTTTTTTNTTTTTTTTTTTTTTTTTTTCCCATGAGCCTTTTCTCCTCTGCATGGTTGTGTGTTTTTTCCAGCGTGAGTGTGTGTGATCCTGTCATTCTGAGGTGAGTCACCTGCTCTGTCTGCTCTCACCCTGCAGGTGTCTTATATCTGTTGGAGCATGATGAGGAGTATGTGTTTACACTGCCCTGCACCTACGCCCGCTCCATCTTCACCGTACCCTGGGTGGAGCTGGGGGGAAAGGTCACCATCAGCTGTGCTAAGAGTGGGTACTCTGCCACAGTCACTTTCCACACCAAACCTTTCTGTGGAGGAAAGGTACACAGGTAGGAGAGAAACAAAAAGCCTGTGTTTGTCCTGTCTGCATGAAGTCATTACATGATGAATTTATCACATTGAGGTTTGAGGCTTCCAGGTGTCTCAGCAGGACTCTACCCCTAAGCCTAAGACCAGATCGTAGCCTTTTACTGCGTTTACCGTGCAGCACGCTTCATCAGAGAACCTGCAGAATGTCTGACGCTCAGGCTGAATCAGTTCTGTCTTGTATGTCCACTTTCAGAGTCGAGGTTATTCTCCTGTAGTTAAAGTTTCCTCCAGAGTCAAAGTCCAAAGCTGAAATTTTTACCCAGCATCCAAAGATGTCGGCTTTATGTTGAATGTCTCCTGAAGAGCAACGAGCTTCAGGTAATCTGATCCGAGACATGTTGCTTTCTCAGAGTAACAGCAGAGGCCAAACACAACCAGACAGGAAGTGTCGTATGCAAGGCTCAGGGGGAGTGGAACTGAACGCTGGAGTTCACCTACAGCAACGGAGAGACCAAGGTGATTGACACCGCCAAGCTACCAATCATCAAAAAGAAGATCCGGCCCCTCGAGAAGCAGGGCCAGTATGAGTCACGGTGGGTGGATACTTCCAAGTTTGGCTTTGTTTTATTCTTATTTGTTTTATTCATACTTGGATCCCTATAACATTAAATTGATTGCATCATGTCCATATTACACCATATCACAGTTCATATCAGTCATCTGCTGCTGCGTCTGGTGTCATCCAGGTTTTGTCAGGATTAAAGGGAAGAAGTGAGATCAGATGAAAACTCATTTAAATAAACTCATTGATCAGTATGAATCGCTTCTGAACATGTTATATGTAGATATTTATGAATAATGGAACATGTTTGCGTGAGGATATTCGCCTTTATCAACATGTTAAATCTGTCGTTGTGTTTCATAAATTACAGGTTCACACATCAACAGTTTCTGACACAGTTTTCACCAAACACGAGCATTCAGAAGTCTGGAATCACCCAATAAGTTCTTGTTTTTGATAGAAGTTGATATGTTATTCACCAATGTGGCATTAAATTGATAGAATTATATAGCCAAACATTAATACTGTCCTGCAAAGGGTTATTAGTGCCAGTTTGCCAGACTCCAGATGCGTACACGGTTCTGTTTATATGACATTCTGGCGTCTGTTTGGACGACGTGTTCCATACATGTGCAGTAGCACTAGCGTAGCGTAGTGACGTTTGGTCACAAAAAATAGTAGGTATCCGGATGTCCACACAGAGGCCTATGTGTACACCCTCTGACGTAAACAGATGACGAAATTTATGTCACATGGAGCTTAGCGTCCTTGCATGCACTGAAAGTATAAATTTGCCTTTATTTAATTTTCCCACCACATTAAACTTTTTCCTATTTTGATTTTCTTTCTCTGCCCTGGATATTCTGACCAATGAGAAGAGTGTTGTCACGTGACTTTTTATGGCATTATTTTCCCGCCATAATTTGAGAGCATCATTTATCAGCCCGAGAGCATGATTTCCCCTTAAACACTGCTTTCATTCACACACACATTTCCTCTTCTCATGCTTGAAACACTCAAAATACTTGCACACGGACCTCTCTGCTAGCGCACGGATCTCTGTGCAGACGGACGAAACTTACAGTGCTACAATCCTGCCAAAAATCCACCAATAGGAAGCGGCTACTGTTTTGACCAATGAAATGTATCGCTGCCTCTATGCCTCCAGGCTTTCTTATTGGCTCAAAAACCTCATAAGATCGCAAGCTGCAGTGAAGTGTGTGTTTTCTTTTAAACTAGGAAGCCGGTGCTTTACCTTAACAAGCATCCCTTATTATAATGTCATGATATTGTCTACTTCCATGTTTTGTTTTTTTTAAATAAAAGAGCCATTTATAGATTCAGCAGATCATCTTCTTCCTGTAGATCATCTTCTTCCTGCAGCACTGCGACCAGCCATCAGCGGCGCATTGGAGTTCAAAACCTTTTCCGATGCCTCAGGAGGATCATTTCAGTCTGATGTATAATTTCATCCTTTCAGTTCAGATTTCACATTTTCTAGGCTATATAAACACCCTGAGCTTTACTGATGATTTAGTCAGCATATTTTTTTATATAATATCTTCAGTAGCATTTGTAGAAACTACGTTTAGATCTCTCTAAAGCTATATGAAGAGAAAATTATTTTCATATATTTTCGAAGGCTTGCACATATACATTGTTTAGTGCAAAAAATTTTATACCTGAAGACAAACTAGACATTGAGGAAGGTGTGATATCGTAACGTTTGTCTTCAGGTATAACTGTTTTGCACTTTGCACTGTCTGCACTTTTTGGTAATCTTCACAAAAAAGCTTCACAAAAATGTTGTGAAGGTGTTTTTCCCTTGGATTTCTCTGAATGGTAAGCAAATCTCTCACTTGTGGCCATGATTTCAGTTTGATTAGAGATGACACACCTGTTTCAAACAACTGATGAGGACTGAATAAGGCGTAACAGTGTTTGGACTTTTGACCATGTACATCGTTAAACTATAATGGTAGACATAGTTTGTTTTGATATATTAGCTGTTCAATGCACTGAAGGTAAAGTAACTGTGAACGTGTGAACTTCAACGCTGCTTGAATAAGCTGCTTATTGGCCCACAGATGACCCATCGTTTCTCCTCCTGTTTACTGCTTGCTGACCTTTGCCTGGCCTGTGACTCCAGATTCAGTCTGCTCATTTTTAGCCCTTTAAGTCTGTCTTCTTTGTATTTTTATTCAGAATTTTCAAGACTTTTTTCAACTATTAGTTCTCTGTGAGTCTGCTTGGGTCGAGTATCAAATCTTGATACTGAAAATAACAATATCCTTATTGGAGGTAGAACATGACTCTTTAAGCTTTGGACTTTTGGGGACAAATGTTCCAAATTTCCAGGGCACATTTAAGAAAATGTTTGTGACAAATTCCCCAAAAATACTGTGAAATAAGTAGTAATAAGTAGTAGCAGTAGTAAGATTTAGTTTCCTTGTTGCACTGTGCCCAGGCGTCTTTGGCAGCATGTAACGGCGTCTCTAAAGTTGGGAAACTTGGACGCTGCCACAGAACACAAACGTCATCTGGAGGAGAGGCAGCGCAGCGAGTGTAGACAGAGAGCTGCTACCAAAACGCCATGGAAACCCAAATACTTCATCAAAGAGGTGAGAAAGATGAGTTACAGCTGTGACACGTCAGGCTGAGTTAGCCTCTTCTTCATGCCGTTCTTCCTCAAGTCTCTACATTTACAGACACATTGAGATTCATAAAAAAAAAACAGCGATAAGGAGAGTAACGTTGCCTTAATGTGTGCTGATTGAGGTGCATTCATAAAACTCCTACGATAATCAACACACCACTGTAACATAAAGGTAATGTTGCTGTGAGGTATGACGGGTAAAAGCTGATGAAGATCAGCATGTTAATGAGCTGCTGCATATTTATCAGCCACTATTTATCCTGNAAAGCTGATGAAGATCAGCATGTTAATGAGCTGCTGCATATTTATCAGCCACTATTTATCCTGATTTATCTGGTTTTAAAGCCGCAAATTGGCAAAAGAAACATACATACTGCGTTAGAAATCCTCATTTTAAAAGACTGACTCTAAAATAACAGTTAAACGTGTATTTTAACTGCTTTAGTGCAATCATGCTGCACTGGGGGGGGGGGNGGGGGGGGGGGGGTCAGGAACTCAGATGTGACAGCAGGTGAGGTGATATTTAACAGAGCGCCTGAACGTGTCTCAGATCGGACCAAAACTCACCATTTAAAAACTGACTGATCAGCTGAGTGACTTTATCTATCAAAGTTACTGATCACTNAACTCACCATTTAAAAACTGACTGATCAGCTGAGTGACTTTATCTATCAAAGTTACTGATCACTAAAACATGTGAGGCAAATACAGTTTCATATTTCATACTGCTGAAATTTACCACTGGACTGAAGCAGGTCTTAATTTTTGCATGTCAGTTTGTTTTATGAATAGCTNGAAATTTACCACTGGACTGAAGCAGGTCTTAATTTTTGCATGTCAGTTTGTTTTATGAATAGCTACCGCAACACACAAATAAGGAAATATCCCAGTAATGCCTCTTTCAAGCCTAATGCTGAAATATGTCGGTAACAGGTGTTTATGAATGAGCAAATCTGGTTGCACCATGATATCTGCACATAGCGATGTGGTAAAACATGTGCTACGGTTCATAGTGTCATGGTGTTTCAACTGACCTAAATGACTGTCACATCCCTTTGGCTTGTTTGCATCCCAGACAAGCCCCCAAATCTGCTACATCTGGCTCAGATGCAACAAATTATTGGAGAAACACAAGAGAGAAAGTTTGACCCAACATTTATTTACAAACTATATATAACAAAGGCATCAATGAGTAATGGTATCTTGAATCCGGACAAGCAGCAAACAGCCAAACAAAATGCGGCGATGGAGGATCCCAACTCAAATGGAGAAGACGCTGATTTTTTAAGCTCTGGTTGAAGTAGCGGGTCCAGATAATGAGCAGGTCCCCTCCTCCTAAGACCTGGACACAAATAATTAGGGGAAGCAAACAAGCCAAAGGGATGTGACATAACTGAAATTTCATTTTGGGGTTAACTATTCTTTAATTTTAATGAATAAAAAATGAATTTAATGAAGTGCACTGTGATGAACATGAGTGATGGACCTTCAGTCATAATCATTTCATGCCATTATTTGGGACATAATATAAACCTGTGACTCTTTATGTGTGCTGAAGACCAGGGGTGGGAAAAATCCATTTCTCGGTTATTGCAATTCAACTTTAAAAGATTCCGATACTAATTCATAAAATAAAAATCGATGTTTTAAACAGGCTGATTTTTAATTGAACGCAAGTAGCATAAGTAATGCTAGCAATGTAAGTAATGCTAGTAGCTTAAATAACACTAGTAGCTTAAGTAATGCCAGTAGCGTAAGTTCCATGTGATGTAGTGCAACTACTCTACTACGGAAAGCATAGAAGACCAAGCTTGTATTAAAAACCACATGGCGGCTGTGATTCTGGCATGTTCAGGTTTAGATGCTTGGACTCATTTTGGCTTTAAACGAGCCCTACTAAAGTAAGAACATTGACAAAATATGCAACTGCTTAACTCAGAAGTCAAATTTTGTGGCAACACAATGAACTTGTGGAGCCGATTTAGGAGGCGTCACGCTGCTGCCGTGACGTCTGCGGTACGACACCTGAATGAAGACAGATGACGTAGAAAATGCATCAACCTGCAAGCTGCATCTGCCTCACCTCCAGCCAAA
>VXCM01006276.1:0-28336 GCA_014773175.1 Lucifuga dentata
AATCATGATGCAGCAACAATACTTGCAGAACTAACAAGCACATTCTGGATCATGGTTAAATATATATACCTTGTGTAGAACATAATGGTATAGTATCTTTTTTGAGTGGCACAGTGTGATCTGTAAGAACCAACGCAGATTGACTGAAGATTGCCTCCATTATAANTTTTTGAGTGGCACAGTGTGATCTGTAAGAACCAACGCAGATTGACTGAAGATTGCCTCCATTATAAAGGATTAGCATATGTTGTTCACGAATCCTTTCACGGCTGCAACATCAGTTAGCTACAAAAACTTCAGCACTACTCAGGTGACAAAATGTAAACTGATCAGCCAGAGGGTAGCGCTATAATAAGAAATTCTAAATTTTTGCATATAAGTTTTGAACCGCAAGTCCTAGAATCAAAATTCTTTTTACCTTTGATTGGAACTATATGCATCTATCCATAAAGGCCGCACCTATTTGTCTGACTAGATTTTCTGCCATTTTGAATTGTTTCAGAAACAGTTTTGTCCTCCTCCAGTTTTGGCTCAATCATCACCAAAATTTGCATATGACATGTTTGGACTAAGCTGAAAAAAGTACCATTTTAGATTTTTTTTGATATTTATTGTTTTGCTGCAATTGGCTGACAAAGTTGTAGGCATGGCTAATTTTACAACATCTGCTATAAAAAGTGGTATATCTCCTGAAGGAATTAATGTCATGTAACCAGGTGGACATGTTTGTTAAACACATCAGGGGAAAAAACTGAGTCATCAACCGATCAAAATTCTTTTTTCCCTGGATCTATATGCATCCAATGGTATATTCCAAACTCTTCCCCCACAACTAGATTTTCTCCCATTTTGAATTGTTTCCGAAACAGTTTTTTCGTATCTCCAACTCCAATTTTGGCTCAATCATCACGAAAATTTGCATGTGGCATGTCTGGGCCAAGCTGGAAAACAGTACCATTTCAGTTTTTTGATATTCTGAATTATTTTGCTGCAATTTGCTGAGAAAGTTGTAGGCATGGCTAATTGTACAATATGTGGTATATCTCCTGAAGGAATTGGTCTACTGTAACCAAACTTGGTGGACATGTTCACTACAGACATCTGCACAAAATACTCAAACTGACCTGATGGGGGCACTATAACATCAACAGTAAACTTTCATCAATAACTTCTAAGCCATAGATCGTAGCATCAAAATTCTTCTCTGTATTCCTTGGGCTAAGAAGCATCTCTTCATTTAAGCCACACCCCTTTCCAACTCGTAGCTTTTCTGCCATTTTAAATTTTTTGCAAATATTGGTTTAAGCATTTCTTCCTCAAACAGAGAAATTATGGCAACTAAAACTTAACAGATTGGTTCAACATCTCACCCACTACTCAGGAAAAAAAAATGCAGATTGGCCTGAAGGTGGAGCTGCAACAAACATGCTTGCATTTTAGTCCATAACTTAATTTACTATAGTCTTCCAATACACTTAATATAGTCTTACTATACAATTACTACAGTCTTATTATACAATTAATATACTTTTACTANATACACTTAATATAGTCTTACTATACAATTACTACAGTCTTATTATACAATTAATATACTTTTACTATACACTTAATATAAGACTACACTAAGTGTATGGTAAGACTATAGTAACTGTATAGTCTTACTATATACTTATACACTTACTATAGTAAGAGTGTACAAAGACTATAGTAAGTGTGTAGTACGACCATAGTAAATATATAGTAAGACTATAGTAAGTGTACAGTAAGACTATAGTAAGTACATAAAAAGACAATAGTAAGTGTATAGTAATGTTATAGTAAGTGTATAAAAAGACTACATTAATTGTATAGTAAGTGTATAGAAGGCTATCGTAAGTGTATAAAAAGACTATAGTAACTGTATTTTAAGACTGTACTAAGTGTACAGTAAGACTAAAGTAGGTGTATAAAAAGACTTAATAATTGTATTGTAAGACAAATATAAGTAAGTGTATAAAGACTATAGTAATTGTATCGTAAGACTAAGTGTATAAGTCTACAGTAAGTGTATAGTAAGACTATAGTAATTGTATAAAAAGACTATAAGTGTGTAGTAAGGCTATATAGTAAGTATAAAAAGACTATAGTAACTGTATACCAAGACTATAGTAGGCGTGTAGTAAGACTTTAGTAAGTGTAGAGTAAGACGATAGTAATTGTATCATAAGACGATAGTAAGTGTATCAAGTCTATAGTAAGTGTATACTAAGACTACAGTAAGTGTATACTAAGACTATAGTAAGTGTCNGTATCAAGTCTATAGTAAGTGTATACTAAGACTACAGTAAGTGTATACTAAGACTATAGTAAGTGTATACTAAGACTATAGTAAGTGTCTAGTATGACTTTAGTAAGTGTATAGTAAGATGATAGTAAGTGTGGAGTAAGATGATAGTAAGTGTGGAGTAAGACTATATATATACTATAAGTGTATAGTAAATGTATAGTAAGGCTATANGATAGTAAGTGTGGAGTAAGACTATATATATACTATAAGTGTATAGTAAATGTATAGTAAGGCTATACTGAGTGTATAGAAAGACTATAAAAAGTACTATAGTAATTGTATAGTAAGACTAATATAAGTGTATAGTAAGACTATAGTATGTGTATAGTAAAATTATATTAAGTGTCTAGTAAGATTATAATAAGTGTATAGTAAGAACTATAGTAAGTGTATAGTAAGACTATAGTATGATCATAGTGTCTAGTAAGACAATAGTAAGTGCATAAAAAGACTTTATTAATTGTATAGTAATACTATAGTAAGTGTATAGAAGGCTATGTAAGTGTATAAAAACACTATAGTAAGTGTGTAGTAAGACTATAGTAGGTGGATAAAGACTATAGTAATTGTATATTAAGTGTATAGTATGACTATTGTAGGTGTATAGTAAGACTACAGTAAGTATATGACTATAGTAAATGTATAGTAAGACTATAGTAAGTGTATAAAAAGACAATAGTAATTGTATAGTAAGACTAATATAAGTGTATAGTAAGACTATAGTAAGATTATAGTAAGTGTATAAAAAGACTATAGTAAGTGTATAAAAAGACTATTGTAAGTGTGTAGTAAGTGTATTGTAAGCCTATAGTAGGTGTATAGTTAGACTATAGTAGGTGTATAGTAAGACTGTAGTAAGTGTATAGTAAGACTGTCGTAAGTGTATAGTAAGACTATCGTAAGTGTATAGTAAGACTATAATAAGACTTAATCTTACTATACACTTACTATTTTACTGTAGTCACTATAGTAAGTTTATAGAAACGCTATAGTAAGTGTATAGTACAACTATAGTAATTTTAGTAAGACTATATTAAGGCTGTAGAAAGTACTACCGTTTTGCTGCAATTGGCTACCAAATTTGAGTCGGCGTAGATTAATCCACAAAAACTGTGATATCTCATGAATGATTGGGTCTGTTGTCACCAAACTTTGTAAATATCTGCGCACTTGAATCAAACTGAATCATTCGTCGAGTCGTTGCACATGCTTGGACCCCACTTATTGAAGTTTGCGGCTATATTTTTCATTGAAATTTTTTTAAATGTATGTATTTTTTGCATTTTTTGGTAACATATAAAATGTAACTCAGTACTTTTTACTCAGTACATTTGAAACAAAATACTTTTTACTTTTACTTAAGTACATTTTTACACAAGTACTTTTACTTTTACTTGAGTAAAAGTTTGTCAGAGTAACAGTACTTTTACTTGAGCATATCATACCAAAGAATCTTGTGCAGTCCACATATCTGCTGCTGTGCGCACACACTTGTCACATTCTGAAGTTTTGAAGTCAAGNCTTGTGCAGTCCACATATCTGCTGCTGTGCGCACACACTTGTCACATTCTGAAGTTTTGAAGTCAAGGTTTCTTTCATGGCAGAAAATTCCCTCTCAATACGCTGGACTCGTGTCTTTCTGCTCATAAGTCTTTTGCCACCATTGATTCTCTCTACAAGTTTTTTGAATGAAGGCTGCTCAACCAACAAGAAAGACTGAATATCATCAATCACAAAATCAAATATTAGTCTGACTGCAGTTTGAGATGCACAGTGTCCAAGTTCAAGTTTTGCTTGTTTGAAGGGAGGATGTAAGGTCTCTTTGACCTTGTTCAGATGTGCTGGGCTGCTGACTCATCTCAGACTGACTGGTGTCTTTTGTGGTCAGAAGTGAGCGATTTGGATGCTTCCTCTGAGAAACACAAAGCACAATGTAAAAATCAAGCAATTGTAGTGCATATTTTAATAATCACTTGTAGTGTATTTGTTCAGTAAAGGACCATACCAGTGAGTTTGCAGGTTTAACTCAATAATACAATAACACATCACATTTAATACACACTGTCGAATCTAACTTGAGCTCAGTGTCTGTTTTGCATTAAAATTGGAGTGATGGTGATGCATGTTGCTCTCATATATATTTTACAAATAGACTCTACAAATAGACTCAAATAGACAGTGGCCGAGAAGTGCAAAACACATTCACAAATTGCAAAACACATTAACAAATCAGAAGACACTTTAAAAAATTACGAAACACTTAAAAAAAAAATAAATCATGGATTTTTTTGTGATTGTGGATTTGTGATTTTTAAAGTGTTTTCTGATTGGTAATTGTGTTTTGCACTTTGTGGATGTGTTTTGCCCGTCTCAGCCACCATAGTTGACTGGTTAAAGGTTAGTTATTTCTTATATTGTCAGACTGTAATTTAATGTGCACAGTTTAACCTAAGCTGGTGTTCATAACTTTTGAAAGGTCAACAAAACATGCACCCATACAGCGTAATACATATCTTGACATTTTATTTCTTCATGGCCAGACTCTTTCTGTGCAAAAAAAAAAAAAAAAANAAAAAAAAAAAAAAAACAAACCCAAGAAAACACATTTGCTGAAGCTTTATTTATTTATTTATGTATGTATGTATGTAGCTGTCAGAGTCGAGGCAGGGAAGAGAGTTCAGCCTCTGCTGAAACAATCACAGAACAAACATATATCATCTGACCTGCTCAACCTTTGGGTGTGTGAGCCTTGGGTGAGCTTTGGGTGTGTGTCTTCTGAGTAATGAATGATTGAAAATAACCATTAGTTTCTGGTAAAATAAAATTATACTGTGATAGCTGATGTGGTCAGTGATGGAAGGCAGAGGTTTTAAAATCTTTTTCTTTAAAGTACTAATACCACAATTGAAAAATGATCCAGTACAAGTAAACATCTTGCATTCAGATGTCAATTCAAGTCAATTCATGTCAGTTCAATCATATAAATTGGGCTGAAGTATGTTGAATTATTGATGCATTAACAAGTTAATGCATCGATAATTTCATCATCGGTGCATTAACATGTTAATGCATCACTTTTGGAAAAATCCAAACTGGTTTTATCCATCACAGTAAACAATGGTGTATCTCTTTGCATAGATTGGATTTTTAAAAAAGAATCTCCAAACTCAGAGCTATGAAATATGAAGAGTCCATTTGCAAAAACATCCATTTTCATTACATTTTTAAAGTCATATTTTTGTAATGTGCATACCAGGTAGTAATATCAGTTAAATGGTACATTGCTTGTGTTTTGTTGATTTATTTAGATTTTTTTTGTTTCATTTTATCCCAACATTGGTTTGATTGATATAACCAAGTCACAAACACAGTCACAGTCACATGCACAGTCAAAAAAAATAAAAAAAAATAACATGCCTTATTTTTGAAAATGAACTCTTCATGATTTCAAATTTTGCCGATTTTCAGAATTACATGCTGCTCCACTACAATAGAGTAAATTGTCTGACCTTTTCCTCTTTTTAAAAGTCTTGAGATAATAAAGGTCATTCTGCCATGAAGCTAAAATGGGGCTGAGATACAAAGTTTTTAATATTTGGAGTTTATCTTATTTTGAATTTAAGGGCTTAATTGGCAAAACTATTAACTATACTTTGATGAAGATTAAAATGATTAAAAGATTAAAAACTTGAATCCGGTTGACTTGACTCAGTTTTCATACAGTATATTAACTATACTAATCATATATTTGTAATGAAGTAAAAACTACAATATTTCATTCTGACATTTCACAGAAAAATAGCACAAAATAGAAATAATTAAGTGTACATAACTAAAAACTGGACAAATATACAATACATAAGTAACTTAATTTCCACCTCTGGATGCAGTCATGTTACAATTTTGATTCAGGAATGGCAAAATACAGCTCAGAAGCTGAGTGAAGGTGATCTCTCCATGATATTGATCGATTAATATTGATGTGTGTACAGAATGCTTAATTTACTGTGACACCACAACCCTTCAAATTAAAAGTGACACCATATTTGTAGTCTGAATAATTGGATTAACTTTTGCGGAGTCATCCTCAGGCGACAAACCATCTGAACCATTTACATGAAGATATATGACTTGTCTGTATATAATCCATATTTCCTGAGTTGTTTTGGGTGAATAAGCAGCAAAAATAAACCAGATTTCAAGAAGTAAAAGCAACAGCCATTCTGATTAATTTTGGACACTGTTATAAAATGAAAATTTACTGAACATATCAGGGTCTCTGTCTCTTTGTGGCAAACAGAATATGTATATTTGAGTGCAGGAAGTCACAACAGACTACAACCAGTAGCCGTCATGGTGACAGGGCATATGAAGATAAAGCTGCCCTTCAATTTAAAAATGCTGTTTCCTCTAACTTAAGCAGTGATGCTGTGTACATGTATGTGCTATTAATCTGTACATAGGTTGGGGAGAACTCATACACTCCCTGCTGTGATATGATCCCTATGTCTGCAAAACACATTTCCAGCATTTATATTTTGTCTCTCTGATCCATGTTTATCTGGAATCTAATGACTGAATTATGTTTATATGGTGTGAAAAGGGTGTTAAATTATGGGTATTAATCATAAATACAGTCCTGGTGATGAATAACAGTCACTTTGAATGATCTGTCTGAATTTGCATAACTCTTAGAACTCCAGCTGAGGATAAAATTCAGCAATATTTCTGTTACATCCCATTTTGTTCTACCTCTCTTTAAGTTTGTTTTGCCTTTGTCTGCTGTTTTTCTGTTTAATTGGATAGTAGCAGGTTGGATGGAGTGTAAAATTAAAAATGGGCAATTGCCAAAATTAGCTACTTAGGCGTTTATAAGTCTGTAAGCTATTGTCAGCAAAACAAGACAGTCACTTAGATAATCATCTCTGTGCCTAACAGCCGAGCTAGCCTGAAGGACTATCACCCAGTGGCCCCGACGTCTGTGGTAATGCTTCGAGAGGCTCATCAAGGACCACATCTGCTCCTCCCTGCCCTCCTCCCTCGACCCAGTTCTCCTACCAATCCAACAGATCCACCAGAGATGCCATCGCTCAGGTTCTACACACCACACTGAGCCACCTTAACAGGGGATGTGGTGACTATGTGTTCATTGACTATAGCTTAGCTTTCAACATCATAGTCCCCCACACTCTGTCCTCCAAACTCCAGGATCTGGAGATCTCCAGGACCTCCCACTGCAACTGGGTCCAGGACTTTCTGACAGGGAGACCACAGAAGGTGCAGGTGGGACACATGTTCTCCAGCAAACTCACACTTAACACAGCCCCACCCTCTCTGAGTAGATAAATAAATTAAAATACTGTTACAACACCAGCATTTCAATATAAACACCTTATGAAATAAATTAGAATAATCTATAATAAATGTATGGATTTATTCCTAATTGGTTACTGTTTTATAAGAATTTAATTAGTCACACTAATACTTTATCATTTGAAGTAATGCTTTCAGTGGCACCACCTCTAATAGAAAACTTACTGATGCTTGCCAAATCCATTTCATGGTGTTTTTGTTTTAATTCTTAGAACATCGTTAGAGAGATAATAAATTAAGCCAAATGTAAACTGTTAAGACTTCTCCTGATTACAGTGCTAATAATTTTTAATAAAACTCCTCCCAACACATGATAGCTGTGACTGAGAGATATTTACACTCAGGATCTATTCCACTAAATGAGAATTTCACAGTCTCCTTCTCAAGATGTTGTTTTCATCTTTTTTTTTTTTACAGCAGTGTTTGGCATTAATGGGCAGAGATTCAACAGTTTCACTTGATAATTAGTTATGCAACAGTGATTTCTAAGTGGAGGACCTGGTTAGTTTTCTGTTTTCTGTCTGGCGCAGACAGCACAGTTTAGATATGACAAGGAACAAAGAGTTTGCACAAATTAAAATATATGTAAATGTAATAAAATTCAACGTCATACATTAAATATGGAGGTTTGTGGCTACAGTAGAATGCAGTGCAGCTGTGACAGGGTTGTATTATTCATTGTCTCTTGGTTTATGTCAAGAAGCTATGGTGTTATTTAATGAAGATTGGATGTTGGCAAGAAAAAAAAATAGAGGAAGTGGCGATATTGTACAGCTGTTGGTATGAGAAGCCTGTCAGCTAAAGTTTTTCTTCTTCACAAAGACTGTCAGTCATCACTGTCATCTACTTGTGGGTTTGTTTGTTTTGTTTTTTGGTTTTTTTTTTGGTTTTTTTTTGTGGTGGCTACTGTCTGTGACCTGTACAAAGCCAGTTCAGGTCTTCTCATATTGTTTGGTGTCAAGGACGTCAGTTGTGAAATATAAGAATGCTGTGAAAAAACATTGTTTTTCAGAGAGGAAATGTGGAAAAGCAGAGCAAGCGCTATTGCAGCAAATATTCATATTCAATCCACTTTTTATGTTTAACTAAGCTTTCTAATTTTACACTTGAAGGAAAAGTTAAAAAAAATAAAAGAAATAAATGAGCATGTAAGTTATGATCATGATTTTTTGTATAGACAACAGTTGTAGTTGAACCCTGAATTGGTTGGTTCCATAATTTTGTACAATTAAAGGGGTCATAATATTCTATTTTAAAACCGTTTCACTTGTGTAATATGTAAAGAACACACCTCTACTCTCCCTTGCTGCAACACCGCTGTGCACACTGAGCAAAAACAGCCTATTCATTTGTACTGTCTCTTTAAGGTCCCCTGTCTCTTTAAGGTCCCTCTGCCAAAAAAAGTCCACTCTGTTCTGTTTGACCAGCTGGGTCAGGCTTGAGTTGGCAAAACCTACAGACTACAAAACATAGATGTTGATGTAATTTTGTTTCAGAAGTAAAGGTCAAGACCTGCAATAGACTGGCGATCTGTCCAGGGTGTACCCCGCCTCTCGCCCTATGACCGCTGGGATAGGCTCCAGCCCCCCCATGACCCTCAACAGGACAAATGGGTAAAGAAAATGGATGGATGGATGGATGGATGGTTGGTTGCAAGTTGGTTGCAAACTGGCTTGAACAGACTGACTTTTCCTTTGCTGGTTTTAAAAGAAGAATTTTAATTCCTTTTTTTTTTTTTTTTTTTTNTTTTTTTTTTTTTTTTTTTGTTGTTGCAGTATATTTAACAGAAATTCAGGCAAATATGCAGTGACTGAAACCAAAAAAATGTAATTACAATTCATGAAAGACTCCTTTAATTTCTTCTCTCTTTACATCATTTTACCTGCATCCATAGGTTTTTACTGCACATTGATTAGGTTATTATATATATATATATTGAATAGTTTATTTGGTCTCAGGTCATGTCCTCCAGTCTGATGTTAGATTGATGCAGCAACAGTCTTTGTTATTTTCACTGTCACTGCACAGCTGCTCTCAGGGTCACTCCATGTCTACACTAATTTATAGTGAAGGTGCACAGTCAGGGTGCATGACAGAAATGAAGCAGAGGAGAGTACAAAGAGGAGCAGCGTTGCGTGCCAGTTCTCTCAAACATACAATAATGTGGACACATACAATAATGTGGACAGAGGGACACCGTCACAACAACACACAAGTACATTTCTTATCTAAACAGACAGTAAAAACGCTACTGACATGAGAAAACGGTCAGTCAATTACATAACAGTGCAGAGAGGAATGATCACATTTATACACAGGATTATCTGAGTACTGGATGATTATCAGCACCATGTGGTTTGCAGTAAAAAAGGATGCAAGAGTGAAAACTTTGAAAAAATGATGCTGATGCATCAGAACCTTATTTGAAAATCATTATATTGATACATGTAAAGGTAGCTGCTAAGCTACCTTTACATGTATCAATATTTACCAGGTCTACAGTTAGAGGAAGGGCTTTGCTGAATGAATTCTGAGGTAATCATCTCAGGATGCTCCATTATAGGCATCAACAATCTCCCATACAGTTCCAAAAGACTGAGTTATTAAAGTGCTCCTTCTGCTCTTTCAGGATGAATTCATGTGGAAATGAACCGGCTGTTTCCTTGACAACAACATCTTACCATCATAGATTCATGTTTGATTTTTTTTTTTTTTTTTTTNTTTTTATTAGGCTGATCATTGAGTTCCTCTAAAACAGCTCTCCAACACCTTCCACTCCCTCCACCTTTTTCCTGTTTGTGATTTTCTGCTGAGCCTGAAGAGTGAATATAAAGTGAGGTAAAAGTGATGAAACCAACAGAAAGCTTTCATAGAAAACCATCACAGACTGAATTAGAAGGACACTTTGCTCTTTAGCAACATATAGACAGTGACAGGCTAATTGTGGGTGATACTGGCAGTCTGTTACAGAAGCTCACCTGATTGGACAATTTTTGATTTATATGTTATATATTGGCAGAGACCTGAGAGGAAAATGACACTTTATTTCCTTTAATGCTTAACTGCTCAAGCCAAGCGTCACAACTGGAAAACACAAGTGCAGAGGCTTAGGATGTTAGCTTTGCTGCTACCTTTTGTCTGTATTTACCTATTTTCCTGCAAATGGATTATTGATTATTGTGTTACAGCATAAATGTCCAGTTGTGACATCCGCTGCTGTTTCTGAAGGGACGCAAAATTTTTATGAGGGGACGCAAACTTTACAAGGGAATGCAATTTTTTTAATTTTTTATTTTGAGGTGGTAGAAATAGGTTTCCATAGAAAGGCTCCAGTAGTGGAAGATATAGTGCCAAATGATCCACAAATCATCATGTAAACTAACAATATTTAGCAGTTTGCATATAATTTTTATATATCCAGCTTAAATCCTCATATGACTTTAAGGTCACAAATCAAAACAATAGGTTTTAAAGAGAGTTCATTGTTTTGTTTTAGTAAAGTTAACTCATAACAGTTATTGTCATATCCTGAATTCTAATTGAGCACAAATGTAGACGTGAATCTGTTCATGCAGGAAGACTCACGACTTCAGATTTGTTGCCACATGTGAGCTCGTGACATCTGAAGGCCACTGTCCTGACATTTAAGGTTCTCTAGAGGCCTTGGCGCCATTCAGCCTCAACAATGTCCAGGTTATTATCTAGCAGTTGGCTCAGCGGCTCATCCAACAACACCAGACTGACAGCTATTGCAGCACAGGTTTGGTACTGTTCACATCCTGTCTCCATCTTAAGCTCTCGGCACCAATAAATCATTTGTCCATGTCAATAAGTCAGCCACTTTATACGGCCACTTTGAGCTGCGAAGGGCAGATCTGTTTCAGTCATCTGTCTTTCAGTTAGAGTGCCCATAGGATTATGACTTTATGACAGAAAGAATTAGGCTTGTAGGAGGAGGAGGAGGAGTGATGGGGTGGGTGAGTTTAATAAATGTCTAAGTGACTCCCAGTACTGGAGTAACATACAGCTGTTTAACTCTGGAGAGAAGAGTGGATTATATGAGTGAATTAAATCTGAGTGACAGTTCCTCCCAGGCACTAAAACATAAATGAAACTTTGATGATTAATTTGTGGGAAAGTGTTGTCAAAGCATCAAACATTGATACCTTACAGCAAAGAGGAACACTGTAGAATATAAACATTCTATCCACTCAATATATTACCCAAAGCAGTTTCATCAGCAAAACACATGCTTTAGAGTTTGGAGTGACAGGAATAAAAATGTGCAAAGTGTTGATTGCAGCATTATCAGACCATGAAAAAAATAACAGCTGTACAGGGAATGAAGGACATCGAGAGTAACATTTTATAGTGGGCAATTAAGCAGCTAATTGCAGTCTAAGCTTCCTGTTTTCCTTCAAATATAAATGTTGGAGGCAAAGCACTGAATGTGAACCAAAGCCCCTCATTAGATCCTGGTTGAGAGACAGTGAGCAAGGAGAACATACGCAAGGACAAACGCTGCAAGGACGAAGAGCAATAGTGTTTTGCCAGATGTCAGGAGGATTTAATTGAGCTCCACACACAGCTTTGTTGGCTCAATACAGGCCTGATGCGTCATCTGACCACAGCGATGGAGCCGGAAACAAGGTTGACTCACTCTCCTTAAATCTGAGAGTCTGTAATAATGCTTTCAAGTTACAGGAAAATTCTGGCTTTCTCTTGTGTTCAGTAGGTTGTGAAGAATGAAGGACATCTCAAAATCTCTGAAAAACTTGACTGTGAGGGTGTCAAAAAAAAGAAAAAAAAGTAGGATTGAAGACTGATGGTCTGTTTTTGACTCTGATTTTGAAGAGATCCTGCATTTTTATACCAATTACGTCAACTTGCAGGCATATTATGTGAACATTGTTATGAACATTTTATTTCCATAACTGTTGTTATATCTAGTACAACAATATAATCACAAATCCACCTCTGCACCTTTATAGATTGTTATAGTTTATTTGACCAACATTAAAGGACCATGCCGGTGATTTTGCATGATTGGGCCCAATATATACAACCCACATATACGTTATTTCACTGACAACCATTCCCACAACATCGTACTGGAGTGGTAAATATTAGAATTGTTTTTCCTACCTTCCATACTGTCAGGTTTCAGTTCATTCCAGACGCTACAAAAATTAACTTGTAGAGCAGTGAAACGTGCTTGAGGTAAATAATCCATTGCAGCAAACATGTCATCTATGAAGTTTTTTGCCGGAGTAACTTTATTTAACTGGTCCAACGAGGGGCTGTGTGGAAGAAAATGGTCTCCACCAGGGAATATAGTCCCTGGTAAAGACGGCTTTAATCGCGAAATTAAAAACGACTGTCCCTTCTACATTTGGATGTACATGTTAGCAGGCACACATTTGAATTTGAAGGTGGGTGTATCACCTGAACTTTTAGTTTTGAAAGATTAGAGGATTTAGCAAAATAACACAAAAACAAAAATATAGTTTTATGTTTTGGAAAATGGTTATCAGTAACATAATGTGTATGTAGGGAGTATTTATTCAGCTTAAACATGCAAAATCACTGGTATGGTGATTCTCTGAACACTCCCCAAAAGCCCCAACCTACCACTTGTGAGCAAAAGCAGTGAAACTGAATTCTCATTTGAGGAAAAGGCAGAGGAGTCAGGGAGTCGGCTCCACAGGACTCCAAAGATAAACTATCCCAGTGCACTTTCCTTGTAATTTAAAAAGTTTTAACTAGGCTTTTTTAAAAGTGCAGGACTGGATGAATTTCAGAAGGCAAACACAATTTAGATGTTTTAGAGGCTGCAGATGTTCTAGATTGCAGACTATCACAGGGAGATAATCTTCTTGTTTTAATAACAGGTTGGTACAACAGCACCGTTTTAAAGATACAGAAGCTGAAAAAAGCCACATATTGAAGATAACAGGGATCTTTGCCATTATAGGTACTTGCTCCATCCAGTTTTCAAGCTGACAAACACAGTGACAGGAACGAAATTTACAGTCTCTTTACAAAACTAAGTTACATACACGACTCCAAATACACACTGCTTGTCTCAGTATTATAAAAACTGTAAAAAGTAATCAAACGACTGCTGCTGTGGCTGTTTAGTTTTGTCATTTTTTATCCTGCTATTAATACATCCCTGCAAAAAAAAAGACTGAGTACTGCTTTAAAGCGTTTCAACAATGTCATTCAAGTCCCAAGGTTACACACATTGACTGAACTTTACCTTGCACAATTGAAAGGTGTGGGTTTTATTCTCGAGAGAGAGACCACATATATGTTTGCCTGTTTAGATCTCAGTGTATATTTAATTTCTTTGAGATGGCATGTCATCATGACAGATGCCACACTTGTATGAATTTATATGACAAGCAAAGTCAGAAACAACTTACAAAGCACTGATGTTCCAGTAATGTTGCAGTCTGCATAAATAACAGCAATCTGTTAAAGCAGCATACCACTGATTTTGCATGTTTGAGCTAATTTTTGAACCCGCATAGACATTACATTGCTGCCAACCATTTCCCAAAACATGCCACTGAAGCAGTAAATTTTTGAATTTTTTACCTTCCACCTTACCAGTCTGCCAGTTTATTCCAGTATGCTATTAAAATCAACTTGTAGAGACTTGAGACATGCTTGAGATAAGTAATCCATCACAGCAAACACAACATCTATTAAATTTTTGGTTGAAGTAATTTAATTTAACCGGTCCAACACTGAGCTACAATTATGTATGTCTCCACTGGGGAATATAGGCCCAGGAGAATCTGAATTTTATAACACGTTCTTCTGGTCTCAGTGCCACTTTACACATTATGCAGTCACTAACAAACCTCTAAACTGTGCAACTTTACCATGTCACATCTACTGTATTTCAAAAGCAAAAGTGTCCTGACATTGTTTCCCAAGTTGACACATGATGTATAACCAAGAACAGCTTGAACAAAAAATCTACATGCATGGATATTTAATATTGTGGAACAGGGTTCATACAAATTAGGTTTGGGTATAAATTATTGTAGCTTAAAGCCTGAAGTAATTTTTGCCTTTAAAATGTCATCTCTACTTATTGTGGCTCCATCAGGTTACCGGTAATTCAAACAGCAAAAACACTGGCACAAAACTGGAACCATGTATTCTGTTTTGCACACTATGCATTAATTAGTGATGTGTTATGGTCTTTATTTAATTAAATTTTTAACAAATCATTAATATTAAGTAAAGTTTGGAATTTACTCTGAGATATGATCTTTCAATATTTTAGTGTTTCTATTTTGGAATCTATTCATTCAAGTTTAATTTCAGGTGAGACTTAAGTTTGAGTTTTATTTTCCAAAGCTGCTCATGTTTTGTTTTTTTTCTCTCTTGTAGTGTTTAGTTTTCTGTTAGCTTCAGATATCAGTTTCATCCTTCGTGTTTTTTTATCCTTTCTTATCCTTTTAACCATTTTATTTGTTTCCTTTGTGGCTACAGTGGCTGTGTGTGGCTCAGTGGCTACAGATGAGACACGACAGAGAGATGGTGACAGAATAACACCACGTTCATGCTTTCTGAGCTCTGCCTGCAAATCAAAATAACAAATTACTGTGGAAATGATGCAGAACTAAATGAGAGCTTTCAGCTCACAGAAAAGCATATGGTAGATCCTCAGCCAGAGGGCAGATGTGCCCTTTTTTTTTTAAACTGACTTGCAGACCATGTTTCCCACCAAAGTTTTGACATTACATAAACATATGTAATGCAATTTCTTCACAGATGACTGAAGGAGTATGAATTTAACATTGCTTAAGGCACAAAAATGATTCTCATACCTGTATTGCATTTAGTAGATTGTAATAAAAAAAATCCAAGGAGAGAAGTTTATATTGTTGAATGCAGCGGATAGTTTTAATATTAACACATTAGTCTTCAGTAGCTTTTGCTTTTGGCTTTACCAGCCATTCTGACTGACACTAACAAGCAAGCATGTAATTTGTGGTTGGTAACCTGAGGACAGAGATTAAATAGTGGGAGCCGATGCTGCCTGACACATTGGTGCCACCCAGTGTGTGCTTTTAGTGAGCGACACAAAAACACCTTCATAACTCAGTGCATGATGTTACAGAGAACACACACACAGACACATATTCAGAATCTAACTGAACTGGTGGACTCTGTCCCCGTTAAGATTGCATTAGCAATCTGCTTACATTAGATTTAAAGATTTAGATAAGATGCAGTACACAACTGATCTGTTAAAAAAAAAAAAAAAAAACCNAAAAAAAAAAAAAAAAAACCTCCAGCAGTTTTGCATTCAGTCACAGGGAACACTCTTTAGCATGTGTAACTACTATATAAAGGCTTTTAGGTCTGTAGATGACACTGTAGAAAGTTGTAGTTTAGTATTAACATGAAATAACCCTTGCGACGTCAAAAGCCTTTATACAGTTGTTTTCATATGACCAAAATGACCAACAGACTGAATTTGATGTGTAAAATTACACAATCTGGGAGACAAACTTATCTCTTCTCAAATTTAAAGCAGACGGCAAATGCAAAGTAAATTATGAACATGTTCATTTTTTTGACATCCAATCTTGATCCGGAACATGTTTTTTGGAATCATTTTTAAAACTGTATTTATTTTCTCATTTGTAGTTGAAATGACGGTATAGTTGGTGACAACTTAAAGAATCTGTTTCTACCCACACACAGTGAAAAAATGATCAGAAATGTGCATTTAAATTTGGGAAACAACATCTAAATGCAAACCATTCAGATTATTTCCTTCTGTGTTACAGGTGTGAGATGTTGTGGATGATAGTAACTCTGACTAATTGCAGATTGCTTATCAAATCTGTTTATTAAAGATGACAGCTGAAAGATCGCTTGTATTGATAATGTATTGAGTTTTGTGTAATTAAATATATACAAAGTCAACAGCTGTAATTAGTTGAATTATAGTCTTTTCATCACAACAGCACCATGATGATTATTTGTTCAGTCATCAAACTGATAATCATGCTCAGTCTTAAATTCTGCACATGCTTACAAATCACAACATTTTGTGTAAAAACTGTAAGAAAACTACTCTTTACTTCAAGTCACTAGCTGCAATAATTTAGAAACTCCCTCCTCACTCATTATAGAAAATGTGCAGTTGAATGTGATCCTGAGCTGGAAGGCATCAGCAGAACTGAAATTTAGAAAATAATTTTTTTTTTAAGTTTTTGCAAAAGTAAAAGCAATAAACAAAGTACAAATACTCAATATAACATAAAACTGAGGCCAGAGACTCACCTTCCAGCGGTTACCACACTCATTACACAAGCAAAATGTGGTCATTGGCTCATCAGCACTGCGGGTCTGCACCTGAAACACACACACACACACGGCTGTGTAAATGGTATGGTGTACTGCTTAAAGTATTTAAAGATAGTAACATAACATGCATTGTATGCATATATTGAGCTGAAACATGCACAATTGCCAGTATGGTCCTTTAGCCAATCTAAGGGGGTACTGGATAGAGATGAAACCAAATCAATTACTCCTGATTGATGAATTAATTTAGTAGTAGTACTTACCTGAATTGAGTTAGAGTTTACATTAACTTGAACCTAAAATTATCTCCATTATTTTGATTAAATGGAGCTCTCGCTTTCTAAATTCATAAAACAGTTTGAGCTACATCCAAGCAGACTTCACACCACACCTCTAAAGAACGCCATATCCTTCTTTTCTTTCTGCAGCACCAATCATCTTCTCGTCTTTCACCGCTCTGACGCTACAAACAGATAAATTGGTGCACTAGCCTCCACTATTCAGACTTCTCACAAATATCACCAATTTACTTGCTTATTGCACGTCTGTAAGGATAAAGCAGTGCATGTGATTTTCCTGCACTGAAAAGAAAGCAGCAAGAGGCAAAACCTTACATCACCTCCTTCCTTGAAAATTATATTGTTTTTTTTTTTTAAGTGAAGTCCAAACTAAATGCATTTTTATTTTGAATAACCCACAACCTCGCCAGAAGTTTTCTTCCTCCTCCCTGCAGTCCATCAATGCCTTACTACCCTGACTATTTCATTTTATTTTTTTCTACATTCTCTCTCTAGTAATTAGTTTTGTGAGCATTTTCATTTACACCACTGTGTACCTGATTATAGGTGCAGTTCTTCTTCTTGCACTTTCCGCACTGCAGCATGTCGGTGGTGGTGCCACCAGTTTTGGCCATCTGGTGTTCCCTGATGGCCTCCTGGGTCAGAACGTTCCTGAGCTGTTTCAGCTCATCACTCGCCATTTCCTGCCCAGAGTAGATGGAGGGAGCAGAAGGGACAATTTAAACTAAGCAGGGAAATGGGAATGATGAGGGGCTGGGAAACAGCAATTTCAATACAAATCATAAAAACCAATCTGTAAGCAGTTCATTAATGGTGAAGGGGTGAAGCTGTAGCTGCAGCGTATTGTACCTCAGCACTCATTGAGGCAATGCGGCTTAGTTCAATATTTCCAGCAAGTACGTTTCTGCGAAGCCCGGGATTCTTTGGGTCCTTCAGGTTGCTGATGCGACTTCGCACCCTATTCTTATATTTCATATCGGTGGCCTTTATCTCCTGGTAGATATGTGTCAGCACAGAGGAGTGGAGTTAAGGAAGAATTAGCCATCGTGCTTTACATCTGACCACAGTCAAAAGAGATGCATTATCAAATAAATTAGACATTCATCAAATCAATCATAACAGCAAATTTCTGACTAAATTAAAGGATATGATCCTCGATCTCTGCTGCCATGCTGTCACAGTTTGCTCCAAATTCTTTGTAGTCGTCTGTGTGATGAAAACAAAATCATGTTAAGCTAGACACTAACATTTATATGTTTATGTTGCTCCATCATACAGTTTGTTACTATATTAATCTTAGCCTCACTGTCTGTGCGCAGAGCAGCAGACACCATCTCAATGCACTTGTCTCTGACGGAGTCTCCAGTAGCCAGACGAGGGGACAGCGCCACCCCCGCCGAGCTGAAGCCGGGGGACATGGGGCTGGTTGGAGTGGTGGGAGATTTAGGGCCATCACTTTTAACCTTTCTGTCGACAAGCAAATATCAAAACAATTATATAATACTGACTTTTATACCAAAATGAACATCCCACAAAGAATTACTGGTACATTCTACGATTCTACGACTTTTGGTGTGGTTGCCCATGTTGGTTTAATGCTTTGCTCATATGCACCTAAAGAAGGAAGGCAAGAGTGCTCCTTTATTCATATTCCTAATATTTCACACCCTGGCTTGGGATTTCAACTAGCGACATCCAGTGATACACTACATNTCATATTCCTAATATTTCACACCCTGGCTTGGGATTTCAACTAGCGACATCCAGTGATACACTACATCATTAATATACGTAGATGTAGAATTATAATGTATCTACAATGTTTTGTTTGTATACAATTACCTGTCAGTGCTGTCAGTTGAGAGTTTCCTCTGCAGAGGTCCAGGCTGAGAGGACTTGGAGCTGTGAGACTCTCTTCTGCAATACAAAGTCCATATCATCATCTTCATAGTTTCCATGGACAAAACAAATGCTGACTCTTTCACAAAAATCCATGAGGAGTGTCATTCACCTTTCTCCTGTGAGCTTCTTTGGTGGGGGTGAGTTGCTTTTCTTGGAATCAGTTGATTCTCTCCTAAGGAATTTATCTGTTTTAGTAAACCTATTTGTGTTGATGATGTTTTTCTGAAGTTACTTCTAATTCTGAATTCTGAGATTTAAAGTAGCATATGAGCCCCACCTGTCAGATTTGGAATCAGTTGAATGTCCTCTCACAGGCTGGGCAGGCTTGGAGTCACACGACTCTTTTCTGCAACAAAGGAGAAACAAACACTCAAAAAGTGGCATCACACACTGTGTTGCCACTTTTTGTCCAAATCAAAAGTACAATTACAGACATAGACTTAGTTTGGATATTATATGATGTAAATCAAAACACAATGTCACATGCGACTTTTGTTCCTGCTCTGGCAAACCTGTTTTTTTCTTTCTTGACATCTGAACTTGGCTTTTTGTGAGATGGTGGTTTAGTGTCGGATGAATCTTTCCTGATAAAGGAAATATTGGAATAATTCTGAAATAAATCATCGAATGGATAAAAGTATAATAAAATGAGTTTCCTCAGCACAGAAACCCAACAAAGGTCTACGTGAAAAAGTCGAATCACATAGCTAACATATGCGTGTTTCCATGTCAGCAGGCATTTTTATTCTCATGTCCAGCCAACCTTTCTTTCTTGGCTTCCACTGAGTGTTTTTTAGGCACTTTGTCATCCGATGGGTCTTTCCTGTAAAAGGAAAACAAGTCTTTGTACCATCGGGGGAAAAAAAAATGCTTCCAAAAGTTCCTGATATTAAGTCATTACTATAATTCTTAATATAAGGTGAATACTTCATTAAAAAAATATTACTATTAACTAGATGTGGGACCAAGTTATTATTTTTGCAAGTCAAAAATAAGTCTCAAGTCTTTGCACTCAAGTCACAAGTCAAGACTGATAAGTCCAAGTTAAGTCACAAGTCCCAAACGTTGAGTTTAGTTTGGTCCAAGTTAATTCATCTGTCAAAAGTCAAAGTCAAAGGCAAAATTGAGTTGCAAGTAAAATCTCAAGTCAGCAAATTTGTGACGAGTCCATGTCAGGTATGTAACTCAAGTCCACATTACTGCTATTAACTTTCTCATAGTAAAAAACTAAAAGCCTAGCCTTAAGTAACAGCTACAGTACTTAAAAAATTAAAGACTTTCTACTTTTTATAAAATATTGTTTGACCATCCCAAATAATAGTCAAGTTAGGCACTTATTGATTCGGCAGTGCTTTATGATGTCAGTATTTTCAAACCAAAACCACAGACAGTCTGTCTGTCTCAGACTTTGTTTGCTGATCCTCCAGGCGCAAACCAAGCAGCCAACAGAAATTTTCTCAAGCATGAATAATGCGCAGCTTTCAGACCTGTCTTTCTTCACATGATCTGACATCTTCTTCTCTGAAGGAGGCTTAGAGTCTGATGACTCCTTCCTGGAGCAGAAAACAACACAAGGCTTCAGTGAAGAGGAGTGAAAACGCTCCTAATGAAATTACAGGTTATTTCCAAAATAATCCTCCCAGACACTTGCAGTGACCACATAACTGTCATGCAGTCTGTAATGACGAATAACACGTCTGAGCCAGACCTCTCCTTTTTCCCATCCTGTGAGGGACGCTTCAGTGCAGTAGAGGGGTGAAGATGAAGAGGAAGTGGAGGAAGAGGAGCGTTGGGGTCAGGAGGCTCTTTTCTAGATGAAAAAACACCTTCACACATCAGCTAAAACACTTCACGATGACAGTGAATAAGCTCAGCGGAAGTCAAAACAAGAGGGCATGCACTGCCTAACCTTGGTGGAGGAGGGTGGAGGTGAAGAGGAAGGGGAGCGATTGGAGCATTTGGGTCCAGTGGAACTTTCCTGAAGGGAAAATCCAAATCCTATGAAAGGTTTCCCTAAAGTCTCATCAATGTTCTGCACAGTGAATAAGTTACAGTCGATACAAAACAAATTAGAAAAATAAATAAATAAATACATAAAACGATCTCTGAACTCGTCCCCTCAAGTCGATGCTTCCCCAGGCTCCAGTGGGCACAACGTTAGTTTAGGGTTTGTCCAAAAAAAGCTTCCATGCAGGTTTTAAAAAAAAAAAAAAAAAACCAAACCTCTCTTTCTTTATGTCCAATGAAGGTCGCTTAGCTGGAGGGGAGGCAGACGAAGGGGCATGGGGACGAGGAGGATGGGACGAAGAGTCCTTACTGTCCTTCCTGAACAAATGTCACAACAGAATTACTCAGTGCTGAACATGTCAAGGCTCTCCAGTCTCAATAATGCCGCATGCAGCATGTTCAAAATCCAAAATCCTTTTAAAGAACACCTGACTGACCAATCACAGCATGCAGCATGCACAGTGGACTTCCTGTTAGGCCGTGTGTGCAGCTACCAAACTGTAGGAACAAGTCAGGTGAGTAACTTAGAAACAGTTATATGATCTCGTGCACTATCAGCAATTCAATGATCCATAATGCTCTTGAGCAAACATCCTGACCTGTCTTTTTTCAGATCCGTAGCGGGGCGTTTGACGGGGGGAGGGGGCCGAGCAGGGCGGGGAGGGGACGGGAAGCGGGTGGGATACAGAATACTGCTGTCCAGCACTCCTTTCCTAAAAGGAAGAATGGAGCACATCTGAATCCAGGCTCTGCTGGCGTTACTGAAGGTAATAATGGCTTTGGAGCCGCTGCCCCCTCACCTTTCAAACATCGCTTTGTGAATGTCAGCAGGTCTCTCTTTCTCTGCTTCATTCGACGGCCTCTCTCGTGGGTGTGTGTATATTGGCTTTCCATTTCGGCATTCTTCTCTGTGTTTGTCCTTTTTTATGTCATCTGCGTAGGTTTGCTTTTTGGGCTCCTCAGGATGTTTCTCTCTCTTGAACTCTTCCATTTGTCTCACCTTTTTGACTTCTTCTAATGGTTTTTCTTTTCTTGGTTCTTGCTTGTGTTTTTCACTTTGCACATCTTGAACACGTTTGTGATCTGTTTCCTGTTGGGGCTCTTCTGCAGCTCTTTGCTTTTTGTGTTCTTCTAAATGCCTCTCTTTTCTGATTTCTTGAAAATGTTTCTCTTTTTGGGGTTTCTCTGGATGCTTTTCATCACCAGAGTCGTCTGCATGTCTCTTTTTGTTTTTTTGCTCCTGGTTATGCTTTTCATTTCTGCTTTTGTCAAAGTGTTTTTTCTCAGGATCTGAGTCATGTTTCACTTTGACATCCAGTCTCCTGTGACTAACAGAATCAGAAGATGTCTCATTTTTGCCTCCATGCAAAAAGCCACAAAGCATTTACATGAGATTTCTTGTCACTGCGCAACTTTTATTTGCTGCAGTTGTGAAATTTTTAATATATTTACACTTTCATAGCTGTCTCTTTAGAAATAACTTTCTGAATGCCTCTTTCGGGAAATGGCCAAATCTCAAACTCACAAATAGAAGTTAGTGAAGAACACACAATACACTGATGTGCCCATTTTAATACAATCTAGTACTACAGTCTGGTAATAAATTCTAGCATTATGAAACTAATAATTTTTAGTTTTTGTTGACACTGTGTCAGAGAGGTGTTGATTCAGCTCTATGGTCAATTTTGTGTTGTTGTTTTACTGGACTACATTATATTGTCCAACACTTGTTTCTATTTTTCTGGCCATTGAGTGTATTTACAAAACTGTATGTGCCAGAACTTTCAGTTAAACTTCAGATGTCCTAATTTGATCACAATTCTGCACAAGCAAGCAAGCACACACACACACACACACACACATACACTACAGAAACATTAACTGTAGAAAAGCTATGACTAGGTTATTCTGATTTTTTTTTTTTAAAGGTAAATATTTGTGAACTAATTAGCTGACGTTGCAGTAGTTTGTCTATTTTATCACTACTGTCTGTGGTGCTGAATATGGTCTGTGGACAGATTTTGACACACAGTATTTCTGCTATTTTCTGCTCACATTTTCTATCAAATAAATCCCAAAATAAGATTACTTATTTGATATTAGCTGTAAGGAAATGATTACTTTTAGCAGACTGCATTTCCCCTGGTTCAGCATCAACCTCCATAAATAAAGATACAAAAAGTATCACGCTGCAGGTCAGACTGTAATATTCCTCCACTTTGGAAGCTGATTAGACTATTTAATAGGTGTGTGTTAATTAGATGAAAATGATGGGTAGCCACAGCTGTGTATCTTAGCCTCAACAGAAAAAAAAATGGGCACACTGCTGGATACGCTGAAATAACATCCATGCAGCTGTTATGCCTGGTGCTGGGCTATTTTTTTTTTTTTTTTTTTTAGAGACAGGCATTTACACATGCAGCAGTTTCTAATGAGATAATTCTAGAAAAGTCTATTGTAACATACAATTAGTGTAGGGGTCATCTACTGTCTTTGTTGGCATCTATTAAAAACACACCCAATGCCTGCATCTGAATTATAAGTCTATGTAATTCTGTTTTTTTCTTAAGCAGCTGAGTCACATACTACTGTAGGTACTCTTGTAAAGGCCAGAAATGTTTTTCATAGTGTGTATACTTGTGTGATCAGTGGCATTATGCCTCCATCTATGTAGTTTTTGTATATTAAGTACTAACCTGCTTTGTGTCTGGGAGGGTGAAGTGTTTGGAGACGTTGTTGTTTTGCTGGAGTCCAAACCGTTCTTCATTTCAGCTGGTTTTTCAGTGTGGGAATGGCCAGAGTCTGTGTGTGTGAATACAATCATAATCAACTCAGTCATGTGTTTGGTATACAAACAAGTTATATGGCACAATAAATTATGTATCTGAAAAATAAAGTACCCAGAAGTCTTTTCCAGTCTTTAATGAGGACTTTTGCCAGGGTGATGACTTCCTCATCTGTGCAATGCTTCCTGATACCGTTCACAGACATGCCAATCCGTGTTTCCTAACAAAATATGCATATGTAACTGCATCCTGAGATCTCTTTAACTCATTTATTGATGTGATGTTGTTGGAAGGTCAATGTATTTAATTATGCTGTGTGTGTGTGTGTACCTACCTGAAGAAGTTTGAGTGTCATATTAAAATTCTTCAGTTCCTTTAGCAGGTCCATGGCGCCTTCCTGCACACACAAATGTGACATCCTACATCAGCTCCACCTCTGATCTACCAATAATATACATTTAGAACAATTTACATTAAATTGCCGTTTTATTCGGTATATCTGTACAACTCAATACATTTTCATTAAATCATCTGTTAAACTTATATGCATTAATGTTCTGTTTGATGTTCTGTTGAAGCTAGAGATTAAGTTTGCTGCCTAACACAATGAATAACAGGTCCACAGAACACATTGACACAGTTTATAAGGTACTGCTGTACCTTCTAATGGAAGTCAGTATAAAGTTAAATAACAGCTCTTTAACATAGTTAACATGGTCTAAAAGTGTTGAGTTCAAAAAAACAGATATATTTTGCAAAAATGGCTGAGGATCAGACCCATCCTAATGAATTTAAAAACATATATAACAAACAATTCGTACTTTTGTTTGAAGAATAAAAAGTCCATTAGACTAAGTTTTGATGGCATAAAGTAAATAACATGTTAGGTTTAGTAGTCATTTTTCTGAAAAGTCAGTTTTAATACATGATATGTGAGTTATTATGACACTGGAGGTCACATTATCATTTCCAGCTCTCCAAACCCGTGTAAGAGCGCAGAAACAACAGCATGTTTGCAGACAACACAGCAGCAGAACTTTTGCTTGTAGCCACACGTTGTTCACTTTGTGTTGCAATGCTGGAGTCAAATGTTTAATATGAAAAGCAGCAAAAGATTAACAAACAGCTGCGAAGAAAGTGAACAAAACTTGACCCATATAAAACTGCAAACTCTGGGAGCGACATGTCCTGCAGGCAAAACCAGCGCGATCCTGCGCCAAACACCTGTTCCCCAGTTGTTACAGAACCCTCAGCTTCACGTTACAATTGTGCAGACTTTCTGAACAAACGGACTATAGCGAAATCAAGCTTATCTTCCGTGTAAATCTGAGGGAAAGCAAAACGGCCTATCGGTTTTTCAAAACGCATTCAAAGGCCTTGAACACAACACGAGGTGGCAGAACAGGACGCCACCTGTGCGTGTCAAAATAGTCTCACCATGTTATTTCTAGACACCATCTTGTCCAGGTTTTTGGCGATCCGGATAAGATCTTCCTCTCGCGTCATCCCTGCATTTACTCGGCTCTATATAAATAATAATAAATAACCTTAACTGGATACTTATTTAACAAAACGCAAAATGAAAGATGTTTTGATCCCATGCAGGTCGGACTTTACGCACGGCGTAGCCCATTGAGCCAAGAGGCGTGTCCTGCAGGACCCCAGCTGACCAACCCACACATGACAACAACTAAATATAGGTGCTAGAGTGGACACTCAGACAAAAAAAAAAAAAAAAAAAAAAAAATTTAATGGAAATCACCTAAAAAACACAAAATGGTGCTTATACACCATTCAAGCAAACATTCAAATAGATTCAGCGTTGGGCTTTTCTATCTTAAATTTACAGAGTCTTATTTCTCCATAAGTTTCTGTGTAAGTTTTGTCTGCATAAAATATCCACAGTTGTGTATGTTTAAGAGGATTTGGGTCACTCAAATCGAGGTCAGTGTCTAATGATTAATCTTTGGAAAGTGAATGCAGAGCGCAGTGTGCACTCCAGTTATTTGCACACCAGCTGCTGTTGTGCCAAAGAGTAGCCTGGAGCACACCGTGTGGTCACCCCAAGCTCAGGCACACCTGCAATACATGTGAACCCAAAAGAAGAATTACAAAGATCCCTGAGGTTGTTTCTAGACAATATGCAAGTTTGGGATCAAAAATAGACAAGTAGTTCATAGGGTTCTAAAAATTGTTTCTGAATATATAATACTGCCACCAGAGGGGGCTGTTGCGTAAATATAAAGTCCCAGACGACAATCTCAGATCAACTAGTGAGGCCCTGTTATGAGAAGTTTCTGTTTTCTATTTGCACCCACATACACTGGCCTTGAACTAGCCATTATGTGTTAAAACGCCTCTTCTAAGGCACCATGCTGTCCTTAGAAATCTCATTCCAAATGTGACAGTATTGGGGAAAAAAGTGCAGATTTATGCAGCTTCACATGCGGCTTCACAATATATACTCTTTGAAGCCTTTAAAATTGAAGTTTAAATATTTTATGACTGGCTATTTTGTTTTATGGCTATTTTCAAATGTGTTTTATATATATACATATCATGGAAGATGCTTTTCCCTCAAAATGTGCGGTGTTAACTGTGAATGTTGGGATTTGACTTTTTTTCCAAGAAACACGGAGTCATCCAGTGTTTTGAAGTGGTTTTCAAGGATCCTAATAATAACCTGGAATTATATTATTTTAAATGACTTTAGCCTTTAATTGCATGAGTCTGTGCTGGTTACAGTCTTGTGGTAAATGGTGAGTTTAGCTGAGGTGAGTTACACAAATATTCAAAGAATGAAATTCCTCTTAGTAATCTTAGTAACCCTAGCAAGTTCTTTCTGCCCTTTGTATTCTCATAAAGTTTATGTCTCATCTTTGACAACTTCTTGGAAGAATCATTTACAGTCTGTTTTTATAAGAAATATCTTTCTGAGGAAACATGGGAAACATGCTCCTAGAAACTATAAGCATGACGGTCTGTGTTCCTCCAAACCAGAACTGAGCCTCACTACACTTCAGATCTTGGAAAACAGCCCTGATGCTTGATGTTTTGGCACTTATTGTGAGAGAGGCCATGAAACATACAAGTTCAACAGTTTGCTGTGATCCAGAGATGGAAAGTAACTACTTTGAGGTACTTTACTTTTCCTGCTCTGCATTTAGAGTAGAAATATTGTATTTTTTTTTCCTGCCTGGCTGTTACTATTACTTTGCACACTCCAATTTTACTTTCAATCTGAGATCAATTAAAATTATATAGAAAAAAAAACGAGGATAGTTTGCACATCCAAACCAAGTTGGTATCAATTGCAGGGCAAGATCAGTGCATCACAGTCAGGGTACTGAGGAAGTCTGCACACTAAGTTTTAAACTGCAGCTATGAGGTTTTCAGCAGACAGTTTTCACCCTTTTACTTTTTGCATATGTGATTACGTTGCTGCAATATTGCAAGATTCTACTTGTAATCGTGCAGATAGTTTTAGTAGTACACAAAGGAGTTGACTTCTTCCACCACTGGTTGGATGAAGATTTGGAGCTTTAATTTTATTGGAATTCTCTATCTGGAAGAGACACATTTTATGCCCACAGTTTATCCCTTTGTGTACTTAATTCTATGTCATTACTTTATTTTTCATACAATAGTGCTTTTTGGAATAAAAAGCTAAGTGGAAACTGAGTCACTGTTGTTTTTGATGAAAGGATTTGGAGATACCTGTGTTAATGGTGGCAGGTGAAAGTACAGGCTAACAGCTTGCCTTCAGCAAATGCTATTATCTCTTTACACCGGTCTTACACAACAGGCTGAGTGTAAACTCTTCCTGCCTCTCCCTGAAGACAGCACTTTGTGTGATAGGTAGAGTGAAGCCCACTCAACTCGGGAAGTGGGCCAATTCACCGTGAGCTAAGAGAGGAAGCAGGCCAAGAGGAAGAACTAGTGATCAAGATTAAACTTTAACTCCAAGCACCAAACCTGGGCCTGGAGCTGTAGAAAAGGAAAAGCAAAGGATAAAGACCTGCTGCCCTATAACCTCTTACCCCATTTCCCCGACTCTGAGACTAAGTAAACTGTCTGATCTCTTTATTGTTAAGAAGAACAGTACCCAATGTACAGCACAGGCCTTGTGCTCCAACCTCAGTCTAGACCATGGTGGAATAAGTGAATGATCTGTTACCACAGTTAAACTAACTAAATAAATAAATAAATAGAAAAATAGAATAGAATAGAATAGCAGGTTGGAATGGGTGGAGAAAAGTGTCAGGTGTGATGTGTGACAAAAGAGTCTCGGCAAGAAT
>VXCM01006278.1:0-16782 GCA_014773175.1 Lucifuga dentata
GATGGAGGCAGATGATTCGCTGTGGTGACCCCTGAAGGGAAAGCTGAAAGGAAAAGAAGAAGATATACACACACACACACACACACCCTACTCAGAGACACTGCTGAAAGGAAACTCTCTAGGCAACCCTCTTCATTGTCATCTCTCATCTCTTCTTATCCTTTTTAGTCACTCACCCCATCTCACCCTTCTCTCTATTCCTGCCAATCACTCTCCCATCCTCTCTTGCTCCCTCAGCACTTCCTTTTCTCCCTCTTCTTCTTCTTCTTCTTCTTCTTCTTCTTCTTCTTCTTCTTCTTCTTCTTCTTCTTCTTCTTCCTTTTCTTATCCCCTTCCTCTGGGACTCCAGCAGTTCCTTGAATGCACCATTGGTTCTGCTACTTTCCTTTTTCCAACTCCCTTTGCTCTACATTTGTCATAAAGTCTTAAGTACTCCCTCTAAACCCTATCTATTTTCTTTCTCCCTCTCTCGGTCTACTCTCTCTTTCTCTCTCTTTCTTTTGTACACGTATTTGACAAACCTTTCGGGGTCATTTTCTTGTGGAAACAATTATTTAGCTCACACTGCCTATTTATCATGGTGGGCTCTGTCAGAGTGCATGCATGGATTGCTTCTGGGCACACAAGCCAGCGACAAACATAATTGCTTTGATGTAGCAGTTTGTCATCATTTGAGTAAGACGACTGCATGTTAAAAAAGAGAAAGAAAAACATAAAGGGATTGTGGAGAAACAAAAGAATTTTTTTTTTTTTTTTTTTTTAAATCCTGAACAGAGTTTCTGCAGGCCCAAATAGATTGAAACATACATGACAGAGGGTGAGTCAAAAATTATGAGGTAGAATTTACAAGGTTTTTTTTTCTTTTTTAGACATATGTCAAAAAGATTATTCCAAGATATTAAATATCTATAATCCCTTGCATGTTTCTGAGTCTCCATCTAGCTGTGGACCTTTTATTTTTTCTTGTTATTTTTCCTGTTATTTTGCCAAATCCCCTAATCTTTTGAAATCAAATGTTCAGGTGATACACCCACCTTAAAATTCAGTGTATTGCCTGCTAACGCTTTTGCATGATTGCAGAAGTCACAGCCACTTTAATTTCTCAGTGTAGTCCTAAGACTATATTCCCTGAGATTTACACTATCTTCCACGCAGTGTTGAATCAGTTAAATAAAGTTACGTTGACAAAAAAAAAACAAAACTTAGTAGACATTGTGTTCGCTGTGTTGGATTATTTGTCTCAAGTATGTTTCAAGTCTCTACAAGTTGATTTTAATAGCGTTCTGGGATGAACTGAAACCAAGTGTGCAATATTCTCTGCTGCTTAAGATCATAATTTACATGAAGATCTCAGAAGATTTTATATATTTATATATTCATGTTTTTAGACCTTTTATCTACATATTTACCTTTTATCTACATATTTATTTTATCTACATATTTATATTAGAGAAATTTTGTCCTCCCCGTTTGATTATGTGGTTGCACACTTTTATTTTGTTTGATTATGTGTAAATGTACCGTCAAGGATCGTCACAAATTTATTGTTATTTTTTTTATTTAAATGTTTATTTGGATAGGAACTGATGCAGAGACATAGCTCATTCATAGAATGAACTAATGCTGCACATCGTAGCATTTATAGCCAGAGTTAGTTTGCAAAGTTTGTCCGTAGTTGAGCTTTTACAGAGAACATAAGCCATAGTACACAGTATTTCGTTGTACTCTGTACAATGACAATAAAGGCATTCTGATTCTGATTCTCAATAGCAGCCTGGAAGTAGGAAAAACATTTCTAATATTTACTGCTTCAGTAGTATGTTGTGGGAAATGATTGTCAGTAATGTAGCATGTATGCAGGTTGGCTATAATGGGCTCAAACATGCCACATTTCTGTTTAATCTCCTTTAAATGTTGTAATGCACAATTTTACTATGTGCAAACTGAAATTGGAGGAAGACCAAAGATGCAACCATTTTTTTTGGATTGTTTTATTTTTAGCGTGGACGGTGTGAAAATTGCATGAAAATGTTCATATGTCTAAAAACCCAGTTTGACAGAGCAGCAGCTTCTTTAGACTCATCCATCATTAGGGATTAGTCACATGTAGATGGTTTGATGGCGTCTTCTGCCTCTGACTCTCCTCCGTCTCTCCACAGCAGGGAGTCTCTCTTGTATTTAGAATGACAGATTAGAGATCAGCACAGACCACTGAGCTCTTCCAGCTCCTGCTGCTAAGCTGTAATTAGCACTGACCGGCTGTTAGCTTCCAGTTCACACTAAATAACCCACATTCAGTCAGCCAACTCACATGGAATGATTTTTTTTTTTTTTTTTTTTTTTTACATGAATATGTATAGATGGTTTATGAGCCCAGTTCAGAGTGAAGATGACAAACTTCCTACTGGAAAATTTGGATTCAGAGCCTACAGGTGGATGCTGTGATGGGTGGAGTTAATGAAGTGGTAAATGAGCAAAAGAAGCAATAGCAGCAGTGGTGTAAGGAAGAGCTTAAGATTTCCATCTTAAAATGAGCAAATTATTGCTAAATAATTTGTGTTATTTAGCATAATAATTTGTGTGTTGCACAGCGTGGGATAAGTTTGAGTCGTAACTTGTACGCTTGAATGTTCTTGTGGGCTTTATTTCCTTGTGATGATAGAAATCTTCCCTTTTCAGAATAGAACATGCATTCTTCATGTTCTGTGATGGTGGAAAGAGACAGGCAGGAAATATGAGAGTGGGAGTTGGTGTGTGGGTGGGTTTGGTGATGGTGCTGGTGAGATGTTGGTTGGTAAGAGCCAAATCATTATAGATACACAGACTACAAATATCAAACTTGTTTCTGGGCTTTATGGCAGCAGCAGCCTTCACCAAAGAGGTTCTGTGACTATAAGTGTGTGTAGTTTTTTTTGTCTGTTTGTTAGCAGGATATCTCAAAACATTATGGGCAGATTTGGATGAAATTTGGGGGACAGAAAGATAATGTCGTAAAAAGAAATGATTACATTTTGGAGGCGATCCAGATCATAGGATCCACAAGAAGTTTTTAGTCTATAAAATCAATGCTAATGGGTCGATTTCAATGGAATGTAGCGTTGATGCTCATTTTTAAATGTTTTTTTATTGGAGATTTTGTTGGCCTTGGCACACGTGTCTGTTCTGAGTGCCTTCCTGTTTGTTTGCTTGTTACCAGGATATCTCGAAAAGTTATGGATGAAATTTGGAGGGCATATAGATAATGCCAAGAGGAAGAACTGATTAAGTTTTATACATAATTTGGATCATATTTGCATTCAGAAGTTCTTAGCTATGTAATCGGCTGATTTCAGTGAAATGTAGCATGGTGGCACTTTTAACAAAAAAGAAGGTCTGCTTATTTTGCTGGTGATGCAGGGTGTGGAGGGAAAGTGTTTTAGTGGGATTTTTGTTGGGCTTGGCAGAGGTGTGCGCTCTCAGAGTGTCTTTCTTCTTGTTTATGGTGTTTCATTTTGTGCACTTTGACATTGTGTGTACTGTCTCTCTGCATATGTGGCAGAGCGTTGCCATGTTTGTAATGTTCACAGCAGAATACAGCAAAGCTGCAAGCACAGCAGGAAATAAAGGATTACATGTATACGCTCACGTACAAAGTTCACAAATCCAATACTGCATGTAAGCACACCTACATACAGTAAATGCACATACAGTACACTTACTGCATTTTACTGTCTTCATTCAGGGGTGTTGGTTCTCTGCTGCAAATACAGAGCCAGCAGCTAATGAAAAAAAGGAATATTAAAATACGTTATGGTTTAATAATGAGCAGCTGTGAAGAATGGCTTTCTCTTTATAAAATGCCCCCCCCCCACACACACACACACACACACTCACACACACAAAAAATAAACAATAAAATCATTTAGCCGTTTCATCTCATATCTTATTAAAATACATAAGAGCCATTATAGGGCCTCAATTTAAACAAAGTCATATCTGCTGGTGTTTGCAGAGAGCAAATGCTAGTGCACAAATACACACACACACACACACACACACACACACACACACACACACACACACACTCACACTCAAAACCTCAAGAGCACTGTCTGTCAATTTACATAACTTCCATGCAAAAAACTCTTTTCCTAAGCTCTTTACAGTCAGACAGGCAGTTGGCCTCACCAGGGTTGGATTGGCTGTCGAGAGAGGTGAGACTTTTCCCGGTGGGCCTCAGCCATCAGTTGGCCGGCCAGTGGCCTTTGCATTGCACAATATAATTAAAATTTAATTTAATTAAAATTAACTTACACTAAGCAAACTGATTTTTTTTTTCTTTCATAATTTTCTTAGCGCTTAGATGAAAAATGGATTCTAAAAAACTGAAAGGGTAGCACAGAGAAACAGCAGACAATTATGGACTTAATCACACCTGGCATCATTGGCACCCCCACCCCCACCCCACCCCACCTTAAATTCCCAGTAAAAATTAGGATCCCAATCTGAACCTCACCATCACACGCATATATACCATGACCACATACACACACATGCACACACACTTTGGTTTTTGACTACTGATTTTTACGACTTACTAACTAGTCACCAAGTTGTCATTGACCTATTTCTGTGGGGAAAAAAGAGAAACATGTACCATTAATCCCACGTTTAAGGTAATTTTACTGTGTGAAATGTGTGTGTGTGCGTACATGCCTGTGTGCATGTGTGCCTGCGTGTGTGCGTGTGAATGAATGTTAACAGTGAAAATCCTGAAATACTGGTGAAGAAAGGCGTATGGGTAATTAAACAAGTATCAACATTTTAACCAATCAGCTGCTGTAAATCTGACGCTTGTGGATTAAATCATATTGCTGCTCACCACTAGTCGACTATCACCCACAGTATTCACCAGTAGTTTTAGTATTCAGTTCAGTTCAATACAACTTTATTCATCCCTCAAGGGGCAATGTTTAGAGCAGCTCATCATAACACACCACATTAAAAAAAAAAAAAAAAAAATTCAAACAACATGAAAAAGAAACATCTGGCACCCAAAGCTAAATGCAGAGAACACAATGAATAAATACACATCAATACCAACGAGTAAACATGATGAAGAAAAAGGCACAACACCTAAAGGCTAAATATGGACTGAAACAATCAAGACATACATAAGACATAGCAATCAATACATAATCAATACATAATACATAGTAGTCAGCTTGTGGAAACCCAAACATTGTATTTGCCATATTTAGAAAGTGAAACTGTCTTTTACCTTTACATTGACCAAACCTGACCTGAGAAGAGAAGACGGGCTGATAGAAATGTGAGTATGATAAGAAAAGAGGACAGGAGGACAAAGAAAATGGAACAGAGAGGAGGTGGTAAAGTTTTTTTCAGCCACCACCCAAAGCTTTGCACCTGTTCCTTCACTCCCCTCTTTCCCTCCACTCTGTTTTCCCTTCCTTCTGCCCTCTTTAACCTCCTTTCTTCCATCCTTCCTGTTTTTTTTATCTCCTTCCTCCTCTCTCCTTCCTCTGGGCTTCTTCCTCCTCCAGGAGTCCTGTCATGCAGGTGCAGTGTAGCGTATATGATGGCAGCCATGCAGAAGGCTGCCAAGTTAGACCTCTTAATGGACAACATGTGTCTGACGGTGGACCCCTGCGTCTCGCCATCCTTCTGCTCTAAATCCTCTGTTTGTAAAAACACAAAACTGCAGGCATGCTCTTTCAGGCTACATGGCTTCAGCGGCATCCAGGGACACAACCAGACCTCCAGAGAACGAGAAACGAGAAACGAGACGGGCAGCTTGACCCTTGTTAGAACGTTGCGGCTCGGCAGATAGTTTGTGGAGTTCTCATGAAGTTCTACCCGCGTCACGTAACATTTTAGCATTAATAAATCATTAGCATTTTAGCTGTAGTCATGGAAGATCATTGGAGGCTTTCCTGGCATCTACATTGCATTGTACTTTTGTGCCACTGATTAGATTTTGTGGTAAATGTGCTGCATTGATTTATGGCACAAAACAGGAAGAGGAGTTTCTGGCAGATGAAAAGGCTGATGGAAGAATCCATTATAAAATGTGCAAAGTCATTAGTAAAGGTGGAGACAGAAAACTGGAACACCATCTTTTTTTTTTTTTTTTTTTTTTTTGGAAGAGGACACAGGTGTGTTATGGGTATTGCTTTTGACAGGTACTACAGAAATGTCATGATTTTCACTAGCCAAAATTTGAAGATTTCAGAGAGTTGAAGGACAATACCTGCGATTTTGCATGTTTGAGCCCAATAAATACAACCATGTATGTCACAGTAATGTGACATACATGTCACATTACTGCTAACTATTTCCCCAAATATATTGTTGGAATGGTAAATTTTAGAGTGATTTTTTTCCTACCTTCCAGTCTGCCATTCACTGTAGAAGGCACAGTAGTTTTTAATTTCTCAGTAAAAGCCATCTTCTCTTGGGACTATATTTCCTGCAGATAATTACAGCATTGTCTTGCTTGGAGCTCCATGTTGTTTTTGTTAAATAAAATTACCTTCAGTGAAAAAAAAACTTAACAAACATTGTGTTTGCTGGGATGGATTATGTATTTCAAGCCTATTTCAAGTCTCTACAAGTTGATGTTAACAGTGTGCTGGAATGAAATGAAACCAATAGCAGTATAGAAGGCAGACATTTTTTTAATTTAACTTTACTGCTAAAATAGTATATTTTGGGAAATGGTCATCAGTAATGTAAGGTGTTTACAGAATGTATTTACTGGGCTCAAACATGCACGATCGCCAGTATGGTCCTTTAATATGAGGTGTAAATAATCTGCAGAGATAATGAAAATGGTGTCACACATGCATGTTTTTTGCATGTTGACACGTTGTTTACATGAAATCAGGAAGCACAAATTGTCTGTTCCTGTCTGCTGTATTCTTCAAACACTCACAGCTCTGTGTTTTTAGATACACGGCCATCATAAAGGAACATTCCCTTTGCTTTATTAAAGTATCAATACAGAACATCAAATACGACTAACTCTGGAAAGTTGTCTGGCTCTGTTTGAGAGGGAAAAGATTATGACTGAGACCTGCTTTAATACGTCATGTTCTTGTTAGGTTTAGGGAGGAGAAGAAGAGTCACTGTATTTTTAGTTCTGCACTGTGGTAGCTCCTTCACATGCTGCCGGCTGTTGCCGTTCCCTGGTTGTGTTCCCAAAATGCCCTCATGTTTTCTGTCTGCTGTGCTTATGCCATGTTTTCTGTTGTCTTGATGTCAACGCTGTCGTAAACTCTTGCCGCCTCTCGTCTCCATACTCGCTCGGCAGAGCGTGGTCTGTCAGCTGCACGGTTGATCTTAAACTGTAAAGGTGCCTATATAAAATATTCAGCAAAGTTATAAAAACACGTCGGAGGAGAGGAGGGAGTGAAAGGATAAGTGGTGGATGATGGATGACAAAAGCAGAGGAGGGAGTGAAGGGATGAGTGATGGATGATGGATGACAAAAGCAGTTGAGACCAAAGAAGGAAATGCTAAGTTTTGGAAGGTTAAAGAGAAGAAATGAGGGAAGGGAGGCAGCTTCAGAAACACGTGGTGACATTTTCTAACGTCATACACGCAGTTACCAGGTAAAAAAAAAAATGGGATAGTCATCCCTGAGAAAGGGCACCATCTCCTGCTGGAGTCTTGTTTGGTACGTGATGGTACCCAGAGTTGAATGCTTTGCCCTTTCACATAAAAATCAGATGGAGCGTAATGTAAACTGTGTCTCTGCAGGAATCAAACTTTGCTACTAAATGTTCTCCTGTGACGTCTCCCATGGAGCTTGAAGCTTTCTTCTTCCTGAACAAAAACAGTAATAGTACACACAGCACTTTTGTGTTTTTACTTAGAAATTACTTACAAATCTTTTTCTCAATGGGAAGAGAACTGAGCCCACACACATTGAGGAGGATGGTTCAAGTGGCTAAAGAATCTCCAAAACTACAATCAGACGCCACCAGGCCGATTGAGAAAAATTTTGTTTCATGATAAGAATTTCTTTTTTCCTTTTATTTTATTTAATTAAAGGTTATATTTTTGTGAATATTTTGAATGAACGTTCAAGAGGTTAAATAATAAAGGCTCTTTTTTTTCAAAGCCCATTTTGCTTTTACAAAGGTTATCAGTGTTTGTGCAGGGCGCTGTATTATGTATGAGCTCAACAGATAACCATAAATAAAGCCAAGTAATACAGCCAATATCCTGTATTTTCTTCTTCTTCTTCTTCTTCTTCTTCTTCTTCTTCTTCTTCTTCTTCTTCTTCCGGCTGCTCCTATTAGGAGTCACCACAGCGGATCATCTGTTTCCATCTCAGGGCAGTAGCATAGTTTCCGCCGGCACCCTACTGACCCACCTGGTCAGTACTGGCGGTCGTTGGTAGCCCGAGCCTCGACTGATCCAGTATGGAAATCTGACTTGTGATCTGCATATTTGCTTTGGCAAAGGTTTTACGCTAGATGCCCTTCCTGATGCAATCCTCCCCATTTATCTGGGCTTGGGACCAGCACAGGGATGCCTGGCTTATGCATCCTCAGTGGCTGGGTTCGGAACAACATGCATTTTATATGCAAAAAAATTATTTAGTAAGTAATTAATACCTTTACTGATCATCAGAAATCCATATTCTATGAACACTGATTATTTCCTGTTCATATTATTCTGTAATATTTCTTGCTTTTGATCATTGTAATTTACCTGTTTCTACACCTGCAGCTCCTATTGCACACCTCCACTCATTTGAGGAGAGGGAATCTCTCTTTGAATAGCCTCTCCTGAGGTTTCTTCTCTGTTTTCCTTATACAATAAGGTTTTTAGGGACTTTTTCCTTGTCTTCTTAGAGAGCTTGGGCTGGGTCGGGAACAGTTAATGTGTGGGCCTGTAAAGCCATTTGAGACATTGTATGTGATACTGTGTTTTACAAATAAACTTGACTTGATTTGACTTACACTTACAATCCACTGTCAGTTCATAATAATGAGCCAAACATGAGCCTCTTCTTTTCTCTGATATGCCCGACAGAAATCAAGGAAAACCCACTTTCTTGTTGTTTCACATCACACAAAGGGAATGAAATAATCAAGCTGGTTTTATGTCTTTATGTAATGAGGAGAAATCTCTTAATGGGTTGTTAATCTGACACATAAAGTACGTTTTCAAAGGGACGGAATGAAAGCAGGCTTGGAGGGAGACGACGCATTAGAGGGTTTGAGAACAGAAAAAGACGGTCCTTCACATGGCCTTCCCACTCGTAAGAGGCAGTTTTGTGTCTCCCTGTGACAGCTTCATCATGAAGTGTCTTTGTGTGACCTTTTATCACTATTGATCTGTCCTTTTATCTCCACACTAGCATGGGTCAAATTAGGCTTTTCTATTAATGTCAGCTTTTTGATGAAGGGGGATAGAGGGAAAGGAAAAGAAAAGAAGGATACAGCAGACTGTAGGTGAGAGTGTGATAAAGTGTGAAGGAGAGTCGNTTTGAGGAGTATAAGGAATCTGTCAGGGTACGAATACGCTGCCGTCACACATATTAGATTTACCACAAGAGCTAAAAATAACAAGCCAACAGCTGGAAAATCGATACGATCACCAGCAGTTTATCGTGAGTTTGAGTAAATATGAATTTGTACGTATCCACAAAATTACCTTTGTTTTTCATGGTGACACCCAACTGCTCACTTATGTATTACAGCTGCATAAATCCAGCCAGTCTGGAAAAGATAGTTAACACATTTAACTAAAAAAAAGTTTTCAAAAATGTCACTTTTTTTTTTTTTTTTTTTTTTTTACTTATACCATCTATTTATGTCTCTCATCCGTGAGCCAGGCTGCTTGGCATTTAGGCTGAACTTTGTGGTTTCCTAGAAGTTTTATATAAAATTGGGCAATGACACAAAGCCAGAATCTTAGAGGATGACTCACCAAAAAAAAAACAAAAAAAACCCCAGAAAAAAACAGGATTTTCATCGGTTGAAAATCAGTCGCCTTTTAACAAAGATGACCTGCTAATTAGCTGGACCTCAAGGCAACCTGAAATACGTTCTTAAATGTATCTTTAGCGGAAATGAGGCTAATTTAGTTGGAGGATCTCCTTCACCATTTTCTTTACTAACTTAACTATTCCTTCCAGTTCATTCCAGTATTACTATATCAAGTTGTAAAGATTTGAAACAAGCTTGAGATCAGTAATCCATCACAACAAACACAGCATCTATCAACTTTTTTGTTGAAGTAACTTTATTTAACATTTCAATGTGGAACTGCACAGAAGACTCCACCAGAGTGGGTCCACCAGAGAATATAGTCCCAGGAGAAGACGGTTTTTACTGAGAAATTAAAAGCCACCATCTTTTCTATATTTGGACATATTGTACGGCGGGGGAAACATTGAATTTTATGGTGGGTGTATTACCTGAACATTTGATTTGAAAGATGAACGGATTTGGCAAAAGAACAGGAAAACTAAAATATAGTTTTATGTTTTGGAAATTGATCGTCAGTAACATCACGTGTATGTGGGTATTATTTATTGGGCTTAAATATGTAAAATTGTTGGTATGGTCCTTTATTTCTTGCCCAGTAATCTCAAAACCTCATGTTCAATGGATAGCTGGGCAAGAGCTAGAGCTGGCAAGAGCTTCTGTCTTGTAACATGGCGGACCACAGGTATAAGCTTCAGGTGTAAGAACCTCCATCATCGAAATGACTGAAACGTATAAGCTGCTTCTGTTTATAAATCTTCAAAATTAACAGACAATATCAGGAGGAGAAAGAGGTTTGTTAGTAACAGAATGATGAGTGTGGTGATGATTTTAAAGCTGCACTGTGAATTACTGGTGTTCCTGCAATTTAGGAATCAGGAGTACGAGTCAGAGCCAGAGTACAGGAATCGTGGTAAATGCGGGGGAAGAGAACTTGAGTATCAAAAGGAAAACAAGGGAAGACTTTATGAGGCATTCGTATCAAGAGCCCCCACTCGCCCTGAGCAAACCCAGCAAAGAGCCCCCCTCCCTNCTCAGGAGTGTATGCAACCTCCCGAACATGCACAGGCACAAATGAAGTACACAAAAATCGCAAACACACACACAGTTACCTGCAATAATTATCATTTTCATTTCTGAGTCTGATTGTGTATGGCATTACCGTTTTTTGTTTTTTGTTTTTTGTTTTTTTACAAAAATGATGTTCTTTACAGCTATAAATTTGATGCCGTACTGCTAAAAATACAGAATATTATAAACCTGATTCTTCAGTCATGTCTTCACCATGACAACCACACGGAGCAAAACACGTCTCTCTCAAGGGAGGCACAGACAAATATGATTTGATGCATGTTAAAGGAATAAACCAAAAAATAAATAAATAAAGAGCATCCATTGTTTATAAATACCACAATCCCACTGTGAATATGTGTACACGTGACAGGTTCACACAGGTGCAGCTGTGCCTTTGTGCATTTGTGTCAGTGATTTGTTCACACTTGTTTATACACATGTGGCTTTGCAACAGGCTGTAATGTTTGAAGCGCCATTTTATCTACCTCCCTGCCAGTTTTTTATACAGCTCAAATGCAAAGGTGTTTCATTTAACCCATTAGCTTGAATGTTACACCTAATAAAATACATCTTTAAAGGCTAAATATCAGAAATGATACTTTAGAAATTTAGCTAAAGAGTTTGGCCTTGAAACTGTCGGTACAAAAAGCTGTTTATTGAATTGCAAACAGAATTGGTTATCTTTCTCAGTTAAAAATACAAGTTTGACTGATAGTTGGTCTGTAGGCTCCTCTGATTTTTGCTTTTTTTTTTTTTTTNTTTTTTTTTTTTTTTTGCGAATTTTGCTATCAACAATTTGAAATTAGATGTGTAAAAAAAAATGTATTTTGCAAATTCAGTGTCTTGCGGAATTGTGGACATCATCAAACATGACCCATGTCTGATCATATATTTGATACACCAGATCTAGATTAGTATCTCAATCTGGGCTAAATTGCACCTACCAAAAATCTGTCATACAATGCACAAGCCTTTTTTTTTTTTTTTTTTTTNCTTTTTTTTTTTTTTTTTTCATTTATAATGTTGCCTTAGATTTCCAGAATTAGGCAAAAATGTTGCAAACTGTCATTCTTGAAATCTTAAAGAAAGTCCCTGTCAATTCTCTCTCCCCCAGATTATTCCTAAGTCTCTTTAGAGAACATATAGGATAATTATTCAAGGTTTAACATGATAAACTAAGTAGACAGTGGGTAGAAAATGCTTTTTGAAATATTAAAATATGGCAACCAGCAGACAATGAAGTTTAAGTGTAGCCTTTTTATTTAAATTCTGTGAAAGGCAGGATATCATGTACAGGGTATGAATGATGAGTAAAATTACACTTTTAATGCCGTCCTGCTGTGTTACAGAAAGCATTTTCCACTGCTTTCAGAAGAGAGGAATATAATAAAGTATAAGAAATGTCATGTTAATTATTATTTCTTATGCACGAGGAGATATAAATTGATGAATTAGCCACTTTAGAAATGAAATATTGCAAATGAGTCAATTTGAGGGAGTAGCTGAGACTTTAATATCATGTTTAAGATGATATTTGACTTGGTGATTCTCCTCAAATAACTCCAGCAGATGAATGCTCTGGTACATGAGATTTATTTCTGGAAGCTGCCGGAACAAGGCTAAACTACAAATGTTACTAATCTGAAATAAAACGACCGCCCCTTCTACATTTGGACGTATGTGTTAGTAGGCGAAACATTGAATTTTAAGGTTGATTATCACCTGAACATTTGATTTTGAAAGATTAAGGGGTTTGGCAAAATAATAGCAAAACTAAAACGCAGTTTTATATTTTGCAAAATGGTTAGCGTGGTTAGCAGGTAGCATTTATTGGGCTTAAACATGCAAAATCATCAGTACGGTCCTTTAAGTCTTAAGTGTCGAATAAGCTGTATGGAAAACATTGGGCAGGAAAAGAGAAAGGCTACAGGGTTTTTTTTTTTTTTAATTTTGCTATTTGCGCTGCATTAATTTTCACTCTGCTGTGTCAAAGACATTTTCTCATGACTTTCTGATGAATTTTCAGCTTGCATATTCGCCCGTGTGATTGTCTTTGCTAATGTGAGGTATGTGAGTGTGTGTGTTTGTGTGTGTGTGTGTGTGTGTGTGTGTGTGTGTGTGTGTGTGTGTGCAGTGATGGCACATATGGCGCTAGTAAGGTGCCATGTGTGGCTTTGTGTCAGCGAGACCTGCACAACACGTGTTTAACACCATATCCTAAAGTGATAATCTATTCACTTGCACCCACTTATCACAAATCCAAATACAAATGTGTAAAAGCATATGATTTGTCCCATTTCATCAGCACTGCCTGCAGACTTTTAGCTCTCCCAAAAAATCATGTTCGATATATTTTCCTAGATTTGTGTCCTAATTTATGCTTTCAGTAGTGCAGTTTCTAGTAGAAATAGTGCGAGGTGATGATGAGGACCACGTGTCTGCAAAAAAACACAAAAATCACTACGGCTACGTTCGGTCTCCTAGAGTATGTACAGTGCGTGCTCTTATCAAATGTATTCATGTACTCAACAGACACACACACACAGTATCCAAAAATACACCCACAGCTCAACTGTAGTAGCTTCATGAGTGCCAGCAGGATAAAGGATGCTCCCCCTTTCTCTCCCTCCCACTTCCCTCCCTCCTTTCCTCTCTAAACTCTCTCTCTCTTTCTCTTTTATTCTCTCTCTCTCTGTCTCTCTCACTTGTTTGCTGTCTTTCTCTCTCTCTCTTTTTTGTTTTCTTTTTTTGCTTGCTCCCTATCAGTGAGTGTTTGTTTTGCTTCTTGTGGAGACGTGGAACCCTCTTTTACTCGGTTTTTGTCCTTGTTTTCATCTCTTGATGAGAGAAGCTTCCTCCTCCTCCTCCTCCTCTCTNCTCTCTCTCTCTCTCTCTCTCTCTCTCTCTCTCTCTCTCTCTCCCTTTCTCTGACTACTGCTGCTAGCTGCTGTACCGGTGAGGCTCACCCTCTGTCTCTACCTTGGATTTGAACGCCGAACCTCACTCTCCTTCCATCTCCATCTGTACCTCCTATGCATCCCTCCACGACTGAGGGGAACTGGGACCTGACTCTCCCACCTTCCTCTCCTCCTCCTCCTCCTCCTCCACCTCCTCTTCTTCACTTTCTCGCTGCCTAACAGAGGGATAATGTTCTATTTCCAGCTGGTGATCATGGCTGGGACGGTTCTGCTGGCATACNTAACAGAGGGATAATGTTCTATTTCCAGCTGGTGATCATGGCTGGGACGGTTCTGCTGGCATACTACTTTGAGTACACGGACACCTTTCCAGTGCACATCCAGGGCTTCTTCTGCTACGACAAGACCTTCTCCAAGCCATACCCCGGCCCAGACGATGCCAGCAAGATCCCACCCATGCTCATCTACTCGCTTGTCACCGCCATCCCCACCTTCACGGTAAGAATTACTGTGACCATGCATGCATTTAGAAATGTGAAAGTTAAAGAAGAGAGGTGTGTGTGTGTGTATGAGGCTGATTCATGACAGAGGGAAAAAGTGTAAAAGTGTGCGTCAAAGCTGCTAAAGTAGTTGGCTTCTGGTGTGTTGTGTGCGTAGAGTATGTGTTATGAGGTGTTTGAATGATTCTGTTTCTGCTTATTTTAATTTTGCATGCATGCGTGTGTTAGCATGTGCATTAAAGGGGAGAATGTGTTTTTGTGCTTTTTTGGAATTCTCATGGTCGGTGAGTTTTGGCAGCAATCTGATGAATCATCTGTCATCGAATTTATCTCTGGTTTCCCTGCTGTACCGCTGATATGCTGAGCAGATTGGTAAGCTGCATGGAGGTTACCCCCTCCATCCTTAACTGGCGTGCGTGTGTGTTTGTGTGTTTGTGTGGATAAAATAGAGACAGAGGCAAGGATCCACTCAGACCGCACAGAGATGTAATGAAAATGGGCAGACAGGTCATTAGAGATCGAAAAAAGACAGAAGCACAGGAACAGTCATACAAAATAAACAAGAGAGAAGTCAGCAGAATGAAACCTGTGCAAAAGTTGGAGTCAAGGCACAATGATAATGGCAGGCAGCAAGAAAAACTCAAGATGATAGCTGAAAAAAAGAGACAATGAGCACAAAGCAAGTCAATTTGAAGCTGGATTGTGTTTGTGTGTGTGTGTGTGTGTGTGTGTGTGTGTGTGTGTGTGTGTGTGTGTGTGTGTGTGTGNCACCTGGCACTGACACTGAGCACACACACACACACACACACACACACACAAACCTGAACAGCTTACATCCCCAAAACACCACCGACAAAACAGAACAGCACAGATACAACCAGCTTACAGCTGCAATACAGAGCAGACAAAAAAAAAAAACAAAAAAAGGGACCGGATTACATTTACAGCATTGCACCGACTTAAAAACAGACAGTAAAACCACAAAGATGACCAGCTCACAAAAACAGACAAATATGCTGTACAGCAGGTGTTGGCAAGCAGATTGTAGCACGCTTACTGCTCAGAAGGTTTTAAATAAAACCTTTAAGAATTGACAATGGCCTTATTTACACATCCAGATACGTTATCCCGATAAGGAAAAACACATTAATACAAGCTGTAAATGGCAGTCTACTCTATTCTGGCTCGCACTATGATTGAATCTCATTCTGGTCAGTAGTTGGGATGCATTTGTGAGATAAAGTCCGCCTCCCTGTCAGTAAAGTTATTTGAATTGGGAGTTGTGGCTTGGCATGAATAGATACCTTTTCCTGGAATGTTGATAGCAACAGCCCATGTAAAAAAGCTTCTCTGTTTTTAATGGCTGAAGTTCATCCATTTACCAAGGACAAAACACCAGATTTAATCCAACTAGTGCAGTGACCGTTGAGAATGTGCCTGTTTGGACTGGCCGGACTTTATTGTTGCCACAGCCTGCCATAAGTGGCTGTGGAGCAGAGCATATGCTGCCATGCCCAGACTGTATCCTGCTGCACGAACTACTTTTTACCCAATTTGAGAACTGCTCAAGCAAACAACTTTGCACATGACACTGCATGTCCTTGGGTCCTGAGCATTATACCTGCCGAATTTTAGCTTCATACAGTGCCAGATTCTACAGATATTGGTCCCACAGATGGACAGAGATTTCTGGCTTTATAGTTAGATGAGGACAAAGACAGAATTTTAGTGCAAGGCGTAACTACAAGTCTCAGCATCAGAAGTCATTATCCAGGTGATGTATTCCAATATAGAGATCACGTCTTAATGCAATGTGTAAATGGAGCCAATGGCAACACACAGAGCAGATCATAGCAATGTGCACAGTTACTCATTAGGTGCACATATGTTAGCTTATTTGTAGAAATAACACCCTTATATTTTAAGTTTGCATAAATACAGAGATTTATGCAGAATTTATGCCTAATAGCTAGAATGTTTCTTAAAGCTGTACCATCACCATGTATTACAGTTTAATATAGCAGAAATATGGTGGTGTTTTCTGTGTATCCCCACGAATCCAAGCCAAGCAGAGCTTCAAAGCCACTCAGTCTGAAGGTAAATTACACTGGGAAGATGATCTGAGTCAGAGCACATTCTAGTCTGGTCTAACCCCCCATTATAGTACCAGTCTGGTGCAAATGTGCTTTACAAGATGCTGCAGGTTCTGGAGGTGCTTGATCTTTTTTTTTTTTTTTTTTTTTTTTTTTTTTTTTTTTTTTTTTTTTTTTTTTTTTTTTTTTTTTT
>VXCM01006278.1:16796-28305 GCA_014773175.1 Lucifuga dentata
CCCCATCCCCCCCAAAAAAATGAAAGAGGTCTGACCTTTCATACAGGTTTAGGTAAGAGGGTTTGGAAATATCAGCCACGCCGCGTAACCAGACAACACTATTCTTTTTAGTATAGTATTTGGGACAATTTGCCTGTCTTCTGATACACGTTGACCCCGTCTTTGTGATGCTGAATACCAGAAAAGCAGAAATCTACTGAGAGTGTCACGGTATTATTCGTATTGTTCGGCCTGTCTGCCGCACAATTCAAACAGCAGACTGGAATTTGGAGATGATCTTTTAGAATACAATAGGGAGTTTTCCCTGTCTGGCTGAGTCACCTAAAATACTCAGCCACCAGTGTATATGGGTCAGCGCCAGAGTCCTCTGAGGCCAACAGAGGGCACTCTAGTTTCCTGTCGGCTCCCAGTAGGGCCCCAAACTTCTAATTAAAATCATCAATCACATTTTTGAAGCCTCGGTATAAAGAGCCAGCTTGCTGCTTGGAGCTGGAAAGAAGAGAGGGGACGTGACATCCTCTCACCTCAGTCTGCCGGTCACATAACATTCATATTCTTCCTAATTACTGTGTTTTGCAATGGCAGCTTTTCATCTGGATCGGAGACATTTGCACTATGTTAAAAGTATTTGTGTTGTACTTAAGGCTTAATTTGTACATTTGTAAATTTAAACTTTGTTTAAATGGAACATACCGGCAATCACGCATGTTTGAACCCAATATATACAATCCACATACATTATTGACAATTCCAAAAATATACTACTTTAGCGGTACATTTCAGATGTTTTTCCTACCTTCCAGACTGCCATTGATTTCAGTTCATTCCACCACGCTATTAAAATCAACTAGAGACTTAAGGTACATAACCCATCACAGCGAACAAAATGTCTGTCAGCTTTTTTGTCAAAGTAACTTTATTTAACCGATCCAACACGGAACAGCTTGAAGATGATGTATATCTCCGCCTTGAAATATAGTCCCAGGAGAAGACTGCTTTTACCAAGAAATTAAAATGCTACAATCATGCATAAGTGTTTGAAAGTGAAACATTGAATTTTAAGGTGGATGTACCACCTGATCATTTAATTTAACAGATTAGGGGATCTGAAAAAATAACAGGAAAACTAAAATACAATTTTTGTTTTAGAAATTGATTGTCAGTAATGTACTGTAAATATTGGTCCTTTAAGGTCCTTATTGGTCCTTTAAGTCTGGCAGACATCGTTACTGGGCTGAAGTTGCTTCACTCATGTTAGATTTGTTATGAATAAAGCTTAGCATTTGAGCCAAGTATGCTGGTCTGATTTGGGTGCTGAGCTGGCCTAAGGCTGATTCAAGTGCTGCTAATGGGAGCTGATTATCAGTCTAGATCAGCCCAAATCTGGACCAACAAAACGTAGCCTCATATGTCAGCCAGAGCTGCCTCACATTCAGGCCTCTGGTGCCTGAACAGCGATCCAACTTGGCTGATTACCCGGAGACTTACACAGGATGAGGCAGATATTGGATAATGTAATCGCAGCAATAACAATCAGAGCACTCAGACTTGCAACAGTAGGAATGATCTTTAGCTCTAAAACACAGCTGAATAATGACTGCAGGGGACATGTTTTTATCTACTTATTATATGTTAAGTATTCACCAGATTGGAAAATCATTTATATAATAATCATCAAGTCACAGCATTTCTCACTCCATGTGGTTTTTATCTCAGTATGACTTCTGGGACCTGAACGACCGTTTCTCGTTATCTGAAGAAAAAAAAAAAGTCCAACAAAGGANACTTCTGGGACCTGAACGACCGTTTCTCGTTATCTGAAGAAAAAAAAAAAGTCCAACAAAGGAGCTGAATTTATGTGTGTTCTTGTGTGGTTGGAGTCCATTTGCAGTCTCTAGTGATGATTATCAATCCAGCTACAGGGGCTAGTTAACAGAGCAGACATGCTGAGAAGTCCCATCAGCTCTCGGGATGAAATGTGTTAATTGGGAGCTGAGACAAACAAAAGTGTGAAGAGAGGTCAGAAAGGGTGAAAAAGAAAGAGTTTGGAAAGGTAGAGAGGGGTGTGGAGGGGAGGGGAGGGGAGACAATCTGCAGAACTGGAGACTGTTAAAAGTAAGGAGAAATCCAGCTAAAGTCAATTTTTCAGTCACACACATTGTATTAAGTGGTGTCAGGCTGACGTTATTCTCAAACAGGATAATTCCAGTTAAAGGAAAACTAGCATTCAGAAATATACTATTTTTTTTGTTTGTGCTAGTGGATGCAAGCACTTATAGTATCAGTATATTTCATTTAGATGTGAAATAGTTCTTCAGTATTTCTGTAAACTATAAGATGCTGCATTTATATACCCTCACTAAGTCTGGTGAGCTTGTAAATGAGAAGAGAGGAAGGCTGAATGAAACAATTTGATGCAAATGTTGATGGGATGAAATGTCAGAGTTGGAGGAATGAGGAAGGGTGTGGAAAAAGTACAGATGACAGGCAGAGATCAAAGTGTGAGACACAGATTTGCAGTCCTGAAATAACCATCACAGCAAAACAAAAATAAAATAAAAATACAGAGCATAAAACTGAACTCAGCTTCAAGCTTAAAACAAGATGACTGTGCTGTCTTATGTATGGTTGTAATCCCAGATCCCAGATCTGGTTTGACTTTTTTGCCAATATAAAGTCAGAATTTTAGTATCAATATCTTGTAATCTTGAAATTCAATGTACGGTAGTATTGAGCAACATTATCTTCCGCTGGATCTACAGCATTGAAAATATCTTTTAAAAAAAACAAACATATTTTATACTCTGAAACAGTGTTTTTGTAGCAGTATTTACAGTGATGTCATAAAAGTGACCCTGTCTGAGCAGATTTTCACTCACCAGATTTGGATCAATAATGGACTCTTGGCTCAATTACAATTGTTAATAGGCCATCATGGGATCCAAAATAGAATAGACATGCCCAAATTTTTCAATTAAGTTAAGATTGGTGTCTCAGTTTTCTAGAAATAGGCAAAAATGTCAGCATCTTGCAGTGTTAAAGAACCTTCCTGAAAGAAAATTCCTGTATCCAGATCCAAATCTGGATCTCCCTCAAAATATAATCAATTCTTCCTTCACCTTTCTCAAAAATTCCATCAAAATCTGTTACTTTTTGAGATGTCCTGACATCACACAGACAAATGTCTATGAAAACAGGCATTGTGTGTAAAAGTCACATTTCTAGAGCCCCTATTGTTAAACTCCATGCTCCAGACTATTTTAGAAGCCTTGAGCTTTGAGCGAGTGTCCTGGAGGCTTCCTGTCAGTGTCCTCAGATTATCAGCCACAAAGTGAGAGGTCTGACATTAAACTGCACTCACAGGAACCGTGACCTCACTCAGGCCCCCGAAGAAATCTCACATTCATGCACAGTTGCACCGACATGGATCAATGCCTTTGTCTCTCTCTCTCTCGCTCTCTCTCTCTCCTCTTCTTCTCTTCCCTCTGTCAGTTTTCTCTCTCTTCATCTTTGCCCCTTGCTTACTCTTTCCCTTCCCCTCATGCTAATTGCACTATATCACCCTTTTGTTTTCCTAAACAGACCCACACACACACACACAGACACACCCACTGGAGCAGTATGTTGCTAACACAGGTTAATGAGACAGATGGCAGGGTGGGCTCCGTGGTGGGAGGGGGGCGCTGGTCACTGTGACACTATAGCTGCCGTGGGAGCATATGTGTCCGTGTGAAGGCGTTCTCACTTCTGTCCCTCGGCTTCTGTTCTTTTTTCAGCAATAGCAAAGACAGAGATAGAGAAAATGTGCATTAAAGGACCATACTGGAGAGTTTGCATGTTTAAGCCCAATATATACAAATTGCATACACATTACATTACTGACAACCAATTTTCAAAACATAAAACCATATTTTAGTTTTCCTGTTATTTTTCCAAATCCCCTAATCTTTCAAAATCAAATATTCAGGTGATGCACCACCTTAAAATTCAGTGTTTTGCCATTCTAACACTTAAGCATGATTACAGAAGGCATGCTCATTTTAATTTCTGAGTAAAAACCGTCTTCTTCTGGGACTATATTTCCTGGTGGAGAAATACATTATCTTCCATGCAGCTCTATGTTGGATCAGTTAAATAAAGTTACTTTGACAAAAAACTTAACAGGCTACCTCAAGTGCATTTCAACCCTCTACAAGTTGATTTTTATAGTGTACTGGAATGAACTGAAACCAGTAGCAGTCTGGAAGGAAGGAAGGAAGGAAGGAAGGAAGGAAGGAAGGAAGGAAAAACAATTCTCAAATAAAATTTTCCGCTCCAGTAGTATGTTTGGGAAATTGCTGTCAGTAACATAACATGTAAGCAGGTTGTACATATTGGGCTCACACATGCACAGTCGCCAGTATGATCCTTTAAGAAGAGAGGAGAGAGAATAAATTTCACACCAGGAAGATCAAGGGAAAGTATTTATATATATATATATTTTTTTTTTAAAAGTCATGCAGCTCATCATCTGAGAAAAGATTAAATCAGTATCACAACTTAGAGAGAAAAACCAAAGAGAAACAGATAAGGATGGTTTTCATGGAAGGAAGAGTTGATTTCTTCACCACACTTTAAAGTGTCTCTATCTGCTCTACGTATCTGTGCTGTGATATCCATACAGGAAGATAATTTACCACAGTCCTCTCAGTTCCCACTCTCCCTAAAACACATCACGGCTCTAATCTAAATAGTGAAAAAAATCGCGAAGAAAATCACTGAAACCAGCACAAGATCACGTCGCCCTATCACATCATCGAACCATTTCCTGTTCCATCTGTCACTTTTTACCTCTGCCAAGGAGGTTATGTGATCGCCGGTGTTTGCCTGTCTGTTTGCTTGTTAGCATGATATCTAAAAAAATTATGGATGAATTTGGATGAAATTAGGGAACAGATAATATCAAGAGGAAGAAGTGATTAGCTTTTGGAGGTGATCCAGATCATATTCTGGATCCTGGATCCAGAAGAAGAATTTGAACTTCAATAAAATTTTTAGCACGGTAGCTCATTTTTTAATAACAAGTTTTTTCTGTTATGGATTTTGTTGACCTTGACAGAGGTATGCCAGAGTGTGTTCTCATTCTGTATATTATTGCTTTCTTTCCATCATTCTTTTTCTTTATCTTTTGTTATTCTTTCTTTATCCTCTTCTCTCCCATTGGTCTCTCTATAAGCTTACAGTTGAGCTGCCTGAATTAGCTTCATATGCTTTTGCCTGGTAGGCCTTGGGTTGTCATTGCATCAACCTGATTGGATATGCAGTCTGAGGAGAGAGAGAGAGAGAGAGAGAGAGAGAGAGAGAGAGAGAGAGAGAGAATTACAGCTGAAAAGTTGTTGCAGTACCAATCTAGTGGCTTTGTGTGTGAAATGAGATTAGAACAGAACAGAAGCTGTCATTTCTGCTTTTTAGCTTTGATCCGTTTTTCAGTCAGGCAGAAAGGGGAGACACCTCAGGGGTCCTGCATGGCTGCTGGAGTCTCTGCTTTACGCAGCACCTCAGAGGTCTTTGACAAATGCCCAATCTGCATCCACAGCAGGGGAGAATCGCAATTCACCACTTTTTTGTTCTCCCATCTTAGCATTTGACCGCTGCGTCAAATCTGTGTTTTTCTGTGTAGGTTTTGGGGATTTTGCATGAAGAAGAACAAAGGATTTTATCTGGTTTGGCTCTTGTGGTTCTTGATAGTTGTTGTTGTTTTTGTGTTGTTTTTTTTACCCACTATACATCTGTCTCATTTTCTCCTTTCATCTCCTCTCTATTTTGCTTCTCTTCTCTTCAATTTTCCTCCTCTTGTCATAATTGCTGCATCTGTAATTTGGATGAGCTGCAAAACTAATTTGCTTTGAGTGCTGTGGTTGTTTATTTGTTGCTCTGCTTGTTTATTTATCCATCTGCATAAAATCCAAGTTATGAATGTATGAGTGGGAAGTTGTGGATGAAGGCCCCAATGTACTTAAGCTGATGACAACCAAAGAACATTCTAGTGCTTGTATGTGCCGTAATGTCCTTTTTGTGCCTTTCCATGCCAGGTCACCAGTGGCATTGGTATAACAGGCTAAGACAGGAGTTTGCAGTGGCTATAATTTATTTATTGAAATGAAGACTACAAAAAAAGATTGAGAAAGAGTTCATTAGAGGTCATCACAGGTCCAAACTTTTGGAGACTACCAAATATAGACTCATGAAAAACCTACCCAAACCCGAAGTGCAACAGACCTGCGGACAGTCAGACAGAACCCGAATTGAACCTGAGGATAATTAGACCCAAACCAAAAATGTGGTCAACTTGAACAGACCCAGACAGAAAGTGAACACCAACACTGATGAAGCCGCCAATTAACAAGAAACTTTTCTCCTCCACTTTTCCTGCACTTCATTTCATGCTCGCCGTCTCATCCCAATAAAGTCCATTTTCTCCTGTGGCGATTATGTGATCAGAGCTGATATGGAGTCTGCACAGGTCCACTCCACACCGGTGTAAGACATATTGATTCACACCGAGGCAATATCATGGGACCCGACCTGACCTGATTAGACTGAATATAATTTGGATCCATCTCAGCTCAGAGGAGCCGAGTGAACTCATGAAGTCCCCTAATGTTTGTCCTCTTAATCAGAGTAGGAAGCAAGATGAAGAATTTTCTCTTGATTCGACAAATGTGGAGGTTAGACATGTTTCTCCCACAGCACAGGAAGCAGAATAAACCTGCTGGCCCCTCGCCAGCCATGTGATATTTGGATCAATTACAGCAAGGGGGAGGTACCAGAAGTAGAAAAGACAAAACAAAAAAGTTCACTTTGGTGCACAAAATATACTGAAAGAAGCCTGAATCACCACATCTTCAAGCTTGCAAGATGTCGTATAAAGTTTGATTTTGAATGAAGGGACTTTAAAGGTGTAACAGGTCCTGTCATTCCCAGTTACAGCTCATTACAGTGCAGTTTAGGGTGGCAGATTCTGTGGAGCGATGGAGAAGATGAATACACAGATTTTTGAAAACCGTTAAGGCAAAGGGAGGAAGGGGAAGCACTGAAATGGAACAGGACAAAACTGAGCAAAGACCATGTAACCTACTTTGGGGGTTAAAAAAAACTATAAAAGGTGAAAGAGAGAAAAACAGGGATTAGAAAGAAGAGAGAAGAAAAGGCTGATGCAACACAATGGCAAAAGAGGTTTTGCCACTGTAAAATGGAATAAATCTCTGCTCCTTAGAGTATAACAGTGTAATACCAAACAAATATCTGGGTGCCTCAACAGCTTCTCAGCAGGCTAACACTGGTTAACATGTGCAGTCACACATTGCTGAATGGAATGAAGGAAGTACCCATGTTTGCAAATACATTTAAAATCCCTTAATGATTAGTGGGCAGACAGCTTTAATGGCTGTGATGATTAGCTGAAAAGCAAATAAAGTTTAAAAAAAAAAAATGTCCTGCCTTTCTTCTGAAGGCNGATTAGCTGAAAAGCAAATAAAGTTTAAAAAAAAAAAATGTCCTGCCTTTCTTCTGAAGGCCAGACATCCAGAGCAGAATTATTTAGCATTGCCATAACAACACATAGGAGCGAGTGCTTCAAATACATATTTTTCCTTGTTGAGTTTCCTACGCTCTCTCTGTCTCTCTCTCTCTCTCTCTCTCTCTCTCTCTCTCTCTCTCTNCTCTCTCTCACTCTCTTTCTCTCTCTCTCTCTCTCACACACACACACACACTCCTTTACCCTCTTTGTGATTGACCATCTTTAGACCAGCTTTCTTTAGAGTCCTATTACAAATTACTACGTAAAGGACCATTCTGTTTATTTAGCATGTTTAAGCCCAATAAATATGACCCCACATACACATTACATTATGGACCAACATTTTCCCACACATAAAACTGCATTTTAGTTTTCTTCTTATTTTGCCAAATCCCCTAATCTTTCAAAATTTCATGGATCGGTTAAATAAAGTCACTTCAAAAAAAAAAATAAAAAGACAATTTTACAGACATAATTTTTCAGTGTAATGGATTACTTATTTCAAGGATGTTTCATTCTCTATAAGTTGATTTTAATAGCATACTGGAATGAACTGAAACTGATGCCAGTCTGGAAGGTAGGAAAAATAATTCCAAAATTTACCACCAAACTAGTATATTTTGGGAAATGGTTGTCAGTAGCGTAACATGTTTGCAGGATATTGGGCTCAAACATGCAAAATTACTGGCATAGTCCTTTAAACATACACAGTGGAATAGAATTTTTGGATACATGGACATACCCACACCCACTGAGTTTTACAGCTTTCCTCAGGCAGTGTGTTGACAAGCGTTTGTCCATGAATGACAGCACACAGTCCTGATGATCACACATTTCATGGTACACACGTGCTCAGGCCCTCCACCGACCAGTGGTCCCCATGGAAACAGTCAGCGTGCCATCTTTTAATTGCCCCATAAATGGTCATCCACAGTGTGATGGTGCCCTGAACATCTCCCGTTTGATGCTGCTGATTAACCCCCCCTCAGCTTTGATTTCATGGCTCATATTAGAGGGTTGCCATGGAACACCCAGTACGGTTGAGTTTCACTAATGGAAGAGAGGCTTGGCTGGGCACACACTTCACAGACCAGGCCTCTGCATGCTGTTAACTCATTTGACTTGACTAGATTCACTCGGAAACACTCAAAAACATGATCAGTTTCATCTCTCCTGCTCTATTCCTTTAAAGGACCAAACCGGCGATCTTGCATGGCTGAGCCCAATATATACAATCCACATACACATTACTGACAACCACTTCCCAGAACAGACAACTTTAGCGGTAAATGTTAGATATTTTTCCTACCTTCCAGACTGCCGTTGGTTTCAGTTCACTGCAGCACACTATTAAAATCAACTTGTAGAGTCTTGAAACACACTTGAGATACGTAATAAATGTCATGTACAACATGTCTATTAGGAGTTTTGTAAAGTACAGTAACTTTATTTAACCTGAAACTGTCAGAATATTCTAAAAGCAATCTACAGCAAATTCACTTAAACAGCTTTCCCATAATGTAATTCAGAAAATTACACATTTAAACCAATTACAGTACACCCTCTGGGATTTGTAACATATAAAAGATATTAAGCATTAAAAATTCCACATTTAAAAACTTACAATAAACAATATATGCAGGCTTTCATTAAAATTTCATAGATTGCAATCTACTGTCATTAAAAAAGACAAAAAATCCAACATGGAGCTACACAGAAGACAATGTATGTCTCCGCCAGGGAAAATAGTCCCAGGAGAAGATGGCTTTTACCGATAAATTAAAATGACTGTGCCTTTGACAATCATGCATAAGTGTTAGAAAGTGAAACATTGAATTTGAAGGTAATTGTATCACATGAAAATTTGACTTTTTTTAAGATTAGGGGATTTGAAAAAATAACAGGAAAACTAAAATAAGGTGTTATGTCTTGGAAATTGTTTGTCAGTAATGTAACGGGTTACACGTGCTCGATTGCTGGTGTGGTCCTTTAATTATTTCCTCCCCTCCCTCTCTGTGTCCTCAGACCCAGAAAGTCAGATATTATCACTGTGGGTGATAAAAGTGGGATTATATTTGATACGGAAAGAGGAGGAGGAATGAGGTTGGTGGGTTTGTGGAACACGGTCACATTTAAGCAGGTCCCAAGACTGTCAAAGCACATGGAAACTGACAGAATGATTCAAGTTGAGCACAGATGTTGATAGTTACTCATGAAAGGAGTTTTAGTTTGCCATTTTGCACGCTGTAAGTCTTGTATAATGGAGTCTCACAGTTGTAGTCCATTAAGCAATCATCAGTCTGTCGAGGCACCGCTGTTAGTCTGTCACCTGACTGAAACTCCTGCCTCACAAAGAGAAGAACAAAATGTGAGCTCTCAGCAACAATAACTGCTGCTTTTAATCACAGAAATCTCCAGAGAGCAGCGAGTATATGCCTCTATCCAGACAGCCACAGAGTTTGTATGTAATAACCAGATAATGATTAAGGTGTCGAATTAGATTTCTTATGTTTTTTGATCCCAATCCAGGAATTAAAAAATATATTTTAACTCAAATTCAGAAATACTTTATTGTCCTTTTAGTTCACACAAAAAACAAAATTTTCTTCTTTCTCTTACCCAACAACTCATCCATAAAAATACACATAACACGCAAACACATTGGAAAAAATATTGCGCATCTCTAGGAAAACAGTAATTGCATATAAGAAATTTAAAATTTACATGAAATTTAAAAAAAAAAAAGTAAAAAAAAAATAGGAGTGGGAGATTAAAAGAGTTCAGTTTAAACAGTTCTGTTAATGACTGTGACAGCTGTTGGAATTAATTTTAAAATGATTTATCGGTCTGGATCAGGAAAAGAGTCAGATTTGGTGGACTGAAATATATGCTTGGACCCGGGTTACAAAAGTGGAATTGCTGTACAAAAAAAAAAAAAAGNAAAAAAAAAAAAAAGTTTTAGAAAACACATACAACAACTACTAAAGTATAGTTGATATTATGCTGATGTTTTTGAGTAATCTTTAGTTACAGAGATAGATCCAGAAAAATAGTATGTGTGTAGTACACAATCAGTTATCCTCACACCAGTGATGCCTGTCATGACAAACAACTTCTACTTCCTTGGTCTTCTAGTCATATCATGTTGTCTCAACATGCAGCTCAGGAGGAGCCTTTGAGGAGATTCATAAAAATCTCAATAACTACATAGTGTCACACTAAATAAGTGTTGTGATAACTGAAGCTCATTCATAAAGCTATATTATGTTAATCAGCCCACCAGTGTCCCATTAAAGTAGTGTTGTGTAAGGTGTGTCACAGATAAAAACCAATGAAGATCAGTGTGTTAATGAGCTGCTTCATATTTAGGAGCCACGATGTATGCTGCTTCATCTGGCATTAAAGCGACACTGCAGTGTCCATTCAAAATCTTGTGTGTTCGGAATGTGCCAGACTTTATGGTGTGTGCCGCAGCCTGCCATAATTTTGTTCTGCACTTCATTGTGAGCTAGTTTTGTTTGCTGTACGGAGTCGGGTTGAGACCGTGCCACTGGACTGGAGCATATGCTGCCACGCCCGGAGCGTATCCTGCCACGCGGACTACTTTTTACCTGCACAGCTCAATTTAAGAACTGCTCATCACATGCGACTCTGCACATCCTTGGGTCCTGAGCAATGAACGTGCTGAATATCAATGTCATACAGTGCTGGGTTCTAGAGTTGTTGGTGCCACAGACAGACAGCCAGACAGACAGACAGACAGACAGGCAGGCAGACAGAGATTTCTGCCTTTATAGTTAGATTGACACATTAAATTAGCAAAAGAAACATAAATTCTGCTTTAGAGCTCCACATTTTCAGAAAACTGACACTAAGATAACAGGTAAACATGCATATTAACTTCCTTAGTGTGTCATCGCTGTGATGAGGGTGGAGGGTGGTGTGTGTGTG